>CM028753.1:835000-887267 GCA_016801395.1 Leptodermis oblonga
CTGTAATTGGTAAGAATCTGCTCCGTCCTCAAGTTCTTTTGATATGTTAAATTCATTTACCTTTACCATAGTTTCTAGATTTCCAGTTTGCTATGAGAAACTGAGACTCAATTCTTGCAGGTTCCCATGTTCATTCTATGCCTTTACAAAGACCTGCATCAAAAAAGCTATCAGCTCCATTTAGGTGCTTGTCTTTGAAGAAAGTTAAAGAACCTGTAGATGAAATGGAGTACCTGAAGCAGCCAGGAAGTGACCCATATCAGGATCTTGAAACAGCATATGTAGCTCAAATGTGCTTGACATGGGAAGCTCTTCACTGTCAGTATACGCAACTGAGCCAGAAAATCTCTTACGGACTTGAAAGTTCCAAAGCTTACAATCATAGTGCTCAGGAATTTCAGCAGTTTCAGGTTTTACTGCAAAGGTTTATTGAAAATGAGCCTTTCGAGCAAGGCTTAAGGCCAGAAATTTATGCGCGAACAAGAAGTTCTTTGCCAAAACTGCTTCAGGTTCCGAAGGTCCAAGGTACAGACATTAGCATAGCTTCGGGTAACTTGTGTTTAGATATTATTTTGTAGCTTATATGTCACCTGCTCTTGGATGTCCTTTTGTATCGTGTGATTTTGTGTCTACAACTTTGTGAAGTATAACTAGTGACGCTTATCCTCAGGGGGTTGTTTAGTAGGGTGTTTATTTATGAATTGTAGGCACTGATAACAAAACCATGGAAGAAGAGAATTCAGATTTTCTGATTCTCGCACCAGATCTGATTACCATAATTGAGGGCTCAATCCTGACATTTTATCAATTCATGAGGATGGACAAGAAAAAATCTGGTGGTGTGCGAAATATTTTCATAGCTCAGAACCAGATGGCTACTCCTCTTCAACAGATTCAATCAACTCTTGAAAAGGTAGGAAGGACTCTGTTGATGTTTGCTGTTGGCAACTGAAATTTGTGTGCCTTAATAAAGTACTGAACCTGAAATTTGAAACATGACTTGTAATTGTGTAAACTACTCTACTACATACACAGAAAGCATTGAAAGTGAAAGAACAGCGGAAGAGGACGAGAAGGTGGAAAAAGAATGAATGGCCAGCGACACAAGAGGATGTAGATCTACTGCTGGGCACCATTGATGTGAAGGTGTTATCAAGGGTGGTAAGAATGGTGAGGATAAGCAAGGAGCAGGTGTTTTGGTGCGAAGAAAAGATGAAGAAGATTGATTTAAACGGTGAGAAGCTGCTGCAGAGAGACCCTTCCCCTGTATTGTTTCCTTCTTGTTGTTAGTAAAAGTAGGTCAAGAATGGAAAAAGTGTGTGTGTCTGAATTGAATTCCCTTGACAACTTTTTGTTCATTTAATGGTTGGAGAATTGGATATTATTAGAAAGAAGAAGAAGAAGAAGAAGAAGAAGAAAAAAATGATGGAATATTAGTAGTTAGTTAATCCTTTGTTGTTGTCTCAATATGGTTAAAAAGCTAATCTAATGAGAGAATATGAAATCTTTGTTGATTTTCAAGTGTGAGTAGCAAATGCAAATGCAAATGCAAATGCATTGCTTTGAATCTTGAAAAGGAGTTATGAGTTAGGAGGATCATATCCTATCCTATACTATGCTGTGTGAATACTCACTAATAGGAAGCAGCAAAAGATTCTTCCCTCTTCAATTGGCATAACTTTATTGCCTTGTTAGTCATTTTAAATTACTTAGTAGGGTAGTTTTGAAAAGAAAATGAATTAATTAATGCTGAAATTGTAAAAAGAAAGAATACAGTTAAATACTAACAAATCGTAAATTATTACTCAAGTCAAAGAGTTTATAGTAGTACAAAAAGTGAACTTTTTGAGTGAGGTTAGGGAATATAATATATCAAAGTTATTGTATAAAATAAAAAAAATTTACGAGGATGAACATAATCTAAAGCTCCATTTGATAAAAATAATATTTATATCTAAATATTATATGTCGAAATAATGAAGCTGAATTGTGTAACTTATATCTAAATGGTAAAATCAAGTTTTCAACGCTACTCATCTTAACGAACGAACGAACGAACTAGTCTGGTGGTGTAAGAGAAGAGAGGGGTTTTCTATCGCAGCCATATTTGTATTATATACTTACATAAATACAACCAAACCTCTCTCTTATTTTTCTTTTAATTCTTTTTTTTTTTTCTTTTTTTAATATTTATTATTCTACTCTCTCTCTCTCTCTATTCTCATCTCCCAGAATTAGAATTCATCGGAGCTTCCAATACCAATTCCAATTGCAGCACCTCGCCTTGGTCCAGCCTTTACTTTACTTTTGCTTCTCAATCTTTTAGGGTTCTAACCAAAGAAGTAAGTCCTCCTTCTCCTTCTTTCTCTTCTTCTGTTTTCATGTTCCCCTTCCTTCCTTCCTTTTTCTTGGCTTGATCATTAGTTCTTTCTTAATCACTGTCAAGTTTCGTTTAATCAACCTCTCATCATTTCTACCTTATCAAAAGCTTTGGCTTCTAATATGTGTTGACTTTGAATCATTTCTTCATCACTTCTCTTCTCTTGATTTTCAGGGTTTTTTCCTGCTGCCTGGTCAATGGCTTCTCGTTTGTTCATATTCACTGCTCTTAGCTCATTTGCATGATTATTCTTTTTTCTGTTGTTTTCCTCTCAAAAAATCACTTCTTTTTATAGCATGTCACTTAAAAATCATTTCTTTCCAGTCTTTTTTTTTTTGTACCTCCAAAGTAATTTATTATTATTCACATGTTCTTACACATATGCTTTTTGCTGCTTCGATTTTGTCGACTTTCTCTTGTGCTGCTAATGAATTAATTCGTCTATGTATACACTGGATCATGTTTATGGTTAAAGGCCCTTCCTTCTCTTGTTTATGTAATGTATTCAATCTCGCTTAGCTTAGCTTAGCTGGGGAAAAAGGCATATTCGTTAAATCAACCTTAAGACTCTTTATGGTTGGTTGGACTTGTTTCTCTGTTTTCAGAACTGCATGCAGGGACTACTGTATTCATTTCAAATCTCTGCTTCTACTCGCAAGTAGGAGCAGTTATATTGCAAAAGGAGAATTTCTTCCACTTTACTTTACGGATGTTACTTTTGAATCAAATAGTTTGCATCTGTGTTAAAAGGGAATTCTCTGTTTTGTTTACAGGGAGGGTTCGTCTCTCACTCCCTTAATTGTATGGCAACAGAGAGCCCTGTGAGAATTGTGGAGAACGCTGGAACTGGGAAATGGGCCTCTTCTAAGGATGCTGCTTCTTTCAGACAACCATTGGATCATTTGGTTGCAGATGAGTTGGGCTTATTACTTAGGGGCCATAAACTTCAAGGAGATCATACAAACATGGTTCCAAATCGTAGTGGCAGTGCACCTCCAAGCATGGAAGGTTCCTATGCAGCCTTTGGCCTTGAATATTACCAGACAGGCGACCAAATATATTTTGACCCCTCCAGCTCTGGATATTCCTCCTCCAACTTTAACTTAAATCCACGACTTCCCCGACCTATCATGTCAAGGGACAGTCAACATCAAATACACCACATTGGGGCTCTCGGCACTAATTGGAGTTTAACATCTTCTGGAGGCAGTTCTGACAGATCTTTACTTTTGGCTAGAACTTCCCTTTCCACTCATCCAGAGGAGCCTGAGGATGATAGCTCCACCCAGCCAGCTTCAGATGATTGGGCTGAAAGCAGTGCATCTGTTATTCCTGAACAGAGCATGTTGTCTTTATCTGGGCGACATAAAAGTTTGGTTGACTTAATACAGGTATCCTTCATTTTCTCTGCTATGTTGTCTTATGTGTTTGCCACCTCCCATCACCTCTTTTTTTCCTCCTATTTTTTGGGGAGGAGTGGATATGGTATGTCAATGATGCTCGAGTGACTTACGATGTTTAAAATTTCCCTGATAATGATTTAAAATTTTCCTGTGTTTGTGAATTAGTTTGTCTGACACTGTCTTGCAAATCTAGACAAGCATGTTGGGGCCATTATCCTGTGTGCTTAAGTGATCAGAAGTTTTGGATGAAGAACTTATCTTACTGTTTTGAATATTCGTGATCTAAATGGTGTAACTGCTATGCATAAACTGTTTATAGGAAGATTTCCCTCGGACACCATCACCAGTGTACAATCAGTCTCGTTCGACAGGGCATGTAACAGCGGATGAACCAATTGACAATGAAATTCAAGCTCTCACATTGGATGATCATTCTCTTGATGTTTCAAAGTCACCTGAATCTAAACCTAGTTCAGAATCTTCTGCTAGAGTTGAAAATGCTCAAAAGTCGAAAGCCCTTGATGATCCCTCCACTACTTCCCATCATAATGCGTCTTATATTGATAAATTTGGGAGGTCGCCTTCACCTCAAAGGGACAAAGAAATAAGTAAGGAAAAATGCATTGGAGATGATGTGCTTGGGACTCATTCATCAGTCACTGATGATAAACATAAGCAAGATAAATTTCAGGAGAAGAACATTGTGCAGCAGCAGCTTACTCTCTCTCACCCACCTCATTACCAACTTCATGGATCTCATGATCAAGTTACTCATGTAGCTGTTAACATGCACAGTGGAACTGGGAAAGTTCCACTAAGCCACCCTAGTTTTTCTTCTGAAGTACAGCCTGTACTGCAAGCTCCTGGATTCACCCCTCCCTTGTACGCTACAGCTGCAGCATACATGGCTTCAGGAAATCAAGTTTACTCCAATGTTAGTCCAACTGCTTTTTATGCTCCACAATATACTATGGCGGGATATACATTAGGTTCTACATTTTTTCCGCCATTTGTAGCTGGATATACATCACAAACAAGCATCCCCATGCATTTTGATGGAAGTTCTGGGCAAAGCTATCGTGATCAAAGTATTGGTGTTTCAACCGGGGAAAATAGCCAACAAGTGGGTGATTTGCAGCACTATAATAAGTTTTATGGTCATCAGGGACTGATGGTGAACCCCTCTTTTTCTGATCCTTTTCACATGCAGTACTTTCACCCTCCCACAGAGGAAGCATATGGTCATCCAGCACAGTATGGTCGTTTGTCACCAATGAGTGCAGTTGGTGGTCAATTTGATTCTTATGCTCCACCAAAGGATCCAGCTTATATTGGTGATAGAAAGCTCCAGACTCCACCTAGTGGTAGCCTAAGCACATTGAATCCAAGAAAGGTGGTTACTCCTGGCAATAATTACTACGGGAGTTTCATGCCACGGTATCCTGGATCCCCTGTTGGTAGCCCAGTGCTGCCAGGATCTCCAATTGGAGGGGTAAATCCTTCAGTCAGGAGAAATGAGTTAAGACAGGCTCCTATGAGAAATACTAGTGTTTATTCTGGATGGCAGGGGCAAAGAGGATCTGATGGCTTTAGTGACCCCAAGAAGCATAGTTTTCTGGATGAACTAAAACCAGGCAATGCACGCAAGATTGATCTATCTGATATTGCTGGCCGTGTTGTTGAGTTCAGGTAGTTTTTACTGGCCAAGTTGTTTTAATTTCCCTTAATGTTCTAAGGTTTTTTGACCCCCCGTGAAAATCCGTCCTCTCTTTGATGTTAGTGTGGATCAACATGGGAGTCGATTCATACAACAGAAGCTGGAAAGCTGTACTGCTGAAGAGAAGGCATCTGTTTTTAAAGAAGTTCTTCCACATGCTCCAAAATTAATGACAGATGTTTTTGGTAACTATGTCATTCAGAAGGTGCACGTTCAAACACTTTTGTTATCTTTTCATTGTCAAATTCCTGCATGCTAAACTTGTTTAGGCATGGTGTGATTGTCTATTTCTTATGCGTAGTTCTTTGAGCATGGGGATCCTGGACAGAGGAAAGAGCTTGCAGCTCAACTATCTGGGCAGATGCTAACATTAAGTTTGCAAATGTATGGGTGTCGTGTTATCCAGAAGGTAAGTGCACATCAGATGTTATATCACAAACTTGTATATGGATCATGTACCACTGTTGGATCTGTAAGGAACGGAAGTGTCAGTAGCTATATTTACTTGGGCCGTGTCAAAAGGTCTTGTAATTGTTGGGGTACTTAGTTTTCTGAACATTACTTTCTTCTATTCCCTTTCATCTTCTTTATGCACCTATACAGTTCAGTCTCTGTAACTTTTGTAATGGCCTGTGCGGCTATGCATAGTGGCCATTAAATATATTAGAATAATTCTTGCCTTTTTGAAATTTTATTGTTTGATTCTTCTCAAAAGTAAGAGAGGGATACTGACCATACGAAATTATGCCAACAAGACCTAGTATTTATCCCTTTTCCGTATGTATAGTCACAGAGAAGAGTAGGAACCTGATTTTGTAGTACCTGCTTACACAAAGATATGACTGATCTTTATTGTTTGAATTCTGTGGACGTTCATGTCAGGCACTTGAGGCTGTTGACCTTGACCAAAAAACAGAACTTGTTCATGAACTGGATGGACATGTAATGAGATGTGTACGTGATCAAAATGGAAACCATGTGATACAGAAATGCATCGAATGTGTTCCTACAGAAAAGATTGGCTTTATTATCTCTGCTTTTCAAGGCCAGGTTGCTACACTGTCCACCCATCCCTATGGTTGTCGTGTTATTCAGGTGATGTGGAAATTTTGAATCCTGTTGCTTTTTAATGTTCTTGAATTGTCATGTCCATTCATGCTTTTTCTGATTATTGTTCTTGGTTTCTTAGAGAGTGTTGGAGCACTGCTCTGATGACTCACAAAGTCAGTGTGTTGTGGATGAGATCCTGGAATCAGCTTATGTTCTCGCTCAAGATCAGTATGGGAATTATGTCACCCAGGTTCGTGTTCATTTTACTGATGTAGGTTGGATAAGCAGGTCTTGACACCAACCTGATACTTTTTCCACTGTTGAACTCTATTTTATCATATGCCAAAGATGAAAATCGGTAGTTATTCAAGCTGGAAAATACTTCTGCCCTGATTGCAGTTATATGTTTACTTTTTGTTGGTTATATTTTACTGATTTTGAGTCTCTTGGTATGTGATATCTCATGCCATCTGTGTGTTGAAGTTGAATGTATAATGACATTAGAATTGGTTCCATTGGTGCAGCATGTACTAGAGAGGGGGAAACCATTTGAAAGAAGTCAAATTATCAATAAATTGATGGGAAACATCATAGTATTAAGCCAGCATAAATATGCATCCAATGTTATTGAGAAATGTTTGGAGTATGGTGATGCTGCTGAAAGGGAGATCTTGATTGAAGAGATTGTTGCACAGCCAGAGGAGAGCGACAATTTATTGGTAATACCTCTTCTCTAAGTGACGTCTCGAGTATTCATTTATTTATAATTCAATATATTGTAAAGTTAGCAACCATACCCCCGTTTATCCTGAAGAATGTGTTTCAAGAGTCAAAACAGCGAGCGGTTAACATCTGTCTCTTTTGCGGAAGAGATTGTGTTGGATGATGTGGTTTGGGTTTCTTATTGTAGGCAATGATGAAGGACCAGTTTGCAAACTATGTAGTGCAAAAGATACTTGAAATAAGCAATGACAGACAGGGGGAAATATTGCTGAACCGAATAAGAGTACATCTTAATGCGTTGAAGAAATATACATATGGAAAACACATAGTTGCTCGATTTGAACAATTGTCTGGTGAAGGTAAGTCACGTCATTGATTATCGTTTGCTTGGTAACTTACATCACATTCACATTCACATTCACATGGAATAACAAGTTGTTTGAATAAATGGCGATTGCAGAGTGTGAGAGTTGCGAGCCCTAAGGTTGGGGGGTTGGAGGAAGAATAATTAAGGCAGCTTCTTTCTTGATTGGTGGTGGAAGTGGAATCAAGCACTCAGTGTAGCACAGTTAGTTATGAGGATGTGTGACATGACAATGTACATTGGCACAGAAGAGCGACCCGTGACACAATGACATACATGCTTTGCTCATTCTTAATATTCACTTGCTTTAGTAGTGTTTATGTAATCCTCCTATTCCTGTCTCTCTAAAGTTGTTTGTAACTAGAAAATAGTACTAGTGGTATCATCACAAGTATATATATGTAAAGAGAGGGAGGGAAAGTGTGTCTTGTAGTGGTTATGATATTCCATTCCATGTACAGAAACTTAAGGTCATTTTCTCAATGCATTTGCTATAATTGTCTGTCTACTCAGTGAAGATTGACAAATGAATATCAATCATACTAACAAAAATGACTCTAAATAAAAATCAAACAAAATTTGGTTTGGTGCATAAAATGTATATAGAAGATGCAGCCAGCCCTTCATCTTGTATTGCATCAATTCATGAGGAAAATATAACGCAGGCGATGCACTCGCGCTTGCGCTGCACTTTTCTTTTTGCTGCAGCAGGAATTTTCTTTTTGCTGCAGCAGGAATGGAATTCGCCATTTTTACCTACTAGTATCATCGTCTTTCAGCAAGCAATATGTCCTTCCAGGCTTCATAAAACATCCAAGTTATGCCGGAGGATGGCATTACTTTCAAACAACTTGCCCCCCAACCTCTGTATAGTCCCATCATTCCTTCATCCCTAATCACTTCTGAAATTGCAGCTGCCATGTGGGGTGGGCATTTCCCCTGTAAAGCCCCCACCATTAGCCGTTTTCTTGCCACTTCCAGAGGATAACTAATTGTGCTAGCGGTTAAACCTGATCCAATGGAAACAAATTCATCAATATTTATCTCACTACATTTCATCCTGTATGATAACTGAAGAAATCTCACCTGCAAGAGCTCCAACCAAAAGCATTTCTGCACGGTTTAAAGATTTTTTTCCCTTTGCTAAGCAGTATGACTTCTTCATGGTATCATACATGAAATAGTAACATGTACTATATGGGAGCATGCCAATCAAAGTAGGCGCTATTCCGGCGTATAGAGCACCAATTCCACCATCAGTGTACATCTTGCGAACAGCAATGCTTATACTAGGATAAACTTCAGGACTTATGGTCAATCGGTCCTGAACAAGGTTACCAAAAGTCAAGAAGACGGGAACTTGAAGGGAGAAATGAAAATACTGTATGTACCTTTAAGACTTCAAGTGGATGACAGGCTAATGTGCTAACAATTCCAGCAGCAGCACCAGCTACAGCAACCGGAGAGAGCCAAGAGAGAGTCAAGTTCAAAGTGACACTACCGATCTGCAAATTGGGGCAATCCTCCTGAAGCCATTTGTCTTGGGCACAAGTCATTGCCCGTTTGACAAACTCAAAAGTTCCCAGCTCAATTGCCTGGGTGGGAATTATGCGCAGCATGTTGATTGTGTTCCCAGCCCACAGACCTTGCCAACCCTGTTTCTGAAAAACCTCAACAAAGCTGCCAACGATGTGTTTTGACCCGACACCAACCACCATTCTCGTCCTGCAAATTTTTAATTACCCAAGGAGAGGGATTAAGAACAAATTACATTTGAATTTTTCACATTCGTTTTTTTATTTGCATTATAACCATTTGGTAACATTAACCTCGAATCCCAAATATGATGTACAGAATCCCAAGGCATTAGTTTCCGTTTCCATTGCCATTTCCATAATACAGGCAGCTTATAGCAATGGAAGAGAGTAATGCAGGCAGATCACTTTCATTCACTTTGAGGTTCGAATAGAAAGATTATACATGCAGGCAACTGAAGTGTATATATATATATATATATATATATATATATATATATAGAGAGAGAGAGAGAGAGAGAGAGAGAGAGAGAGAGAGAGAGAGAGATGGATAATGGAACCTGATGGTTTCAAGAGGAGCAAGAACGGCTTTGGTCATGGCGCCTGCCAAAGCCCCACTAAGGAACTCCCCAACTTCTCTGGTCCTAAAAAAATCCTGAAGGCAAAATGTCAGTTACGAAAATGGAAGGGGGAGGAGTCAGGGATATTAGTGAAGTCACCTGAAGTAAGAGTAGAGGTTTAGATGATTGGATTGGGGTGAGATCCAGCTTAGGCCTCCGGAATTGAAAGTGAAGTAGCAACTGATTTTGAGTTTGGGGGGTCGTATATGGCGGCGGCGGCGACTGCGCATTAGCCGCATCAAGATGATGGTGGAGAAGCAGAGCAAGTGGGTCCATCTTGGGAACCACCATCATCAATCCAGTGTATAAATCTCCTCCTGCAATGACGGAGTAGGTCTTCTTCTCCATGGCCATCCCTCTTTAGCTAGTAGAGTAGGATAAAACAATTAACAAGAACAACAACAGATATAGAGAAAGAGATGATGATGAGCAGCAGCCAAGTCCCTGCTTGTTCATATACAGTAATTAGGGAAATTTTTTGCCTGTGCCTCTGCGAGGAGGTGGCGGAAGAAAATTGGAAATTGGCGGAAAGGAAGCCGTGGGCGTGGGGATGTATTATGAGTAATGGACGGACTCTTTGAAATAATTTTTTTAGAGAAAGAGAAAGCAATTGGGTTGTCTGACTCTGAGTCTGGCTGGACCTTTCTTCTTTTTCCTTTCTTTGGGTTAATATCTCTGTTTACTCTTTTCTTCCTTCTACTATTTTCTCCATTTCTACACTTTAGTAATTTTTAGTTCAGGAAATCAACATTTTTTGTGTAGAAAATAGATTAAAATTATGTTATTTTTTTAGGGTTTATGTGAGTGAATATTTAGAGATAATTTTTAATTTAGTAAAAAATAACTTTTTTTTTTTTTTGTGTAAAACTTTTAGAAGAAAAAAAAATGATAATTTTCCTGAAATAGAATAGTAAAAAAATAGCCTTAGTCCTCCAAATTATCAATAAATTATAAAAACTTTAAAACAAACGAGTCAAATGTCTTCTGAACGAATCCCTAATCAAAATCTTAATACTATATATTTAATGCTTAAATATATTTATAACACAACAGTATTATAGAGGTTTGTATTTCTATACTATTTTTTATTTATTTATAAGGTGTTACGGTATTCTGTCCGAATCATAGATGTTATTGGTTATCCAGCTACTGTCTGATGTGCTTAAAAATATATTTTAAAAATCAGATCAATAGGTGATGGTAATTGTTCAAACACAATACAGATGAAACTCTTGACTGTACAACAATTAACATGTCACTGATAAGGGAAAATACTGATTTTGAGAGATCACCTACCTGTTATTGCCGCTTGTAACTGCATAAAAAATATGCCCCAGTAAACCTAAAAGTTGCCAAAATTCGATCCATATATATTTTGGGGCATGATATTTGCAGTAACCGTTTCGATATTTGCAGTAACATTTTCTTGTAAAAAGTCTAAAATACCCCTAACACTTAAAAAAAAAAACAAAAATATCACCGGCGACCGGCGATATTTCACCCCCCCCCCCCCCCTTCAGTTTGATATTTGCAGTAATCACCGGGCGGATCTTTGCCAATCCGGTAAAAAATTCACATTTTCGACAAAAATACTAACAAATCCGGACATAATACAACTAAAATAATCAAACCAACTATCTAAAACAATACCGCAAAATATTTTAACTTTAGCCACTAACCTATTTCAAATCCGAGTCGTCTCGATTTTTATCCGATTTTGTGATTCCACCCGGCTCTGCTTTGCAGGAATTATTAAACGGAACAGAGCCCGTGAGTTGCTTTTTCAATTTTCTTTTTTTTTTTCAGCCAGTAGTTGGATTTTAATTTTTTTTTGCCCAGGGACATTTTTGTCTTTTTACAGAGGAATGTTACTGCAAATATCGAAACGGTTACTGCGAATATCAATTCCGATATTTTTTTACAAGCTAAATAAATATCTATATTCAAAATAGACCTGGCTTTGCACTGCCAGTTGCTGATTGGTCAGAGTCAGAGTCACGTTTATTTTATTGTCTCTTCAAGTTTATTAATTCGAAATTGTTATACGCTGTAACCGTTTTACTATTCGCAATAACATTCTTTTATGAAAAGTCTATTTTACCCTTTACCTAAAAAAAAATACCGCACAACATTTGATTTTATAGTCACGAGTACGATCCATATTACACAGTATGTAAATAACTTACACATTTTCGAATAAAGAAGATTTTTTTGCCTATAAACGGGATAAAATTTTGCGAAAATACCGCCCTTTGTGGGCGGCGGTATTTAAATACCGCATTTTGTGGGCGGTATTTTCTGAAATACCTCCCACAAAGGGCGGTATTTTTCCAATGTTCCTGTGAATAGTGTGACATTTTATGAAAAATTTTTTAAAAAAAATACTTAAGGGTAAAATAGATTTTTCACAGAGAAATGTTACTGCGTTTAGTAAAACGGTTACTGCGTGTAGTATGCCTCTATTAAATTCATTCACACGTTCAATTTGAATGTATCATGTACATGTACTTCAGTTCTTTTGTAGCTTTCTTTGTATCCAGCAGTCTGGCATTTATTATTTTTTTATATTAAAATATATGTACAATATTTTGTATGCTACAAAATTATGTGTATAGTAAGAATATATCGAATCTAACTGTTGATGTATCGCGGTTATGAGTATAATTATTGAAGTGTTGTGTATCCTTTAGAGCATCTGCTATATTGATTGTGATTATGAATATAACATATTGAAATATTGCATATTACATTTTACATATAATGTATTAGGTGTGACTTATAACTTATGATGTAATAATGTATGGAGTTTAATTGTGATGTGCGGATCGTTTCTATATTAAAAAATATATAAACGCTTGTACTAAAAAAAATATACATTGATTTTAAATGTTGAAGTAATTGTATATCAGATTTAACAATGATAAATCGTTTGTTCAGAAAATTGTCACATTTAATAAATAGGACACACATATTATTTTTAATAAATAAATTATCCTTTATTAGACCATTAGACAATTTGTCAAAATACCTCGAATACAAAATATAATTGATAGTGAATATTTGTATTACCAAGACAAGTAACTCTGTATGTTGTTATTTATTTTCGTGAAATATCTCAATTTCAAAAAAAAAAAAAAATAATATATATATCTATCTATATATTAAAATGCTTGAATTTCCTGTTAAATTCAAAATAATTGAAGTACAAAAACTCTTATGAAGATTAGCAAAAATATAAATACCTTCTAAATATTGACTGAAAGACAAATATACATTCAAAGTCCATTTATGAATTCCATACAAATGTAGGGGAAATTAGTAATTTTGCCAACCTAATGGCTGTTTTCGTAAGGCTTTTGAATTTTTATTTATTTATTGTTTCGGATTTGAATTCCCAAGTTCACTTCCCGTTCCCTCCCAGAAAATAAAAAAGGAAAGTTAAATTTAGGGTTTTCTTTGCACCAAAAAGGAACTTCGGCGGTGGGAAAATGGAGGGTCGCTTAGTCTGACTCACTGCAAATTGTACTCACGTCGGAATCCCGCTTAACGGGGAAGATGGAGAAGAAGGCTGTCACGAGAAGAGAGTTATTGGACCGATGGAGAGGTATTGAAGCAGAAGACGACGATGAAGACGGCGGCGGCGGCGGCAGCAGCAACAATGATCACCATTTCAAGCGTCGCCGTCTCCGACTACTCAAAGAAGCATGGTTTGTATAATTAATTTTTGCAAAACTGATAATACGAGAAAAATATTTTTTCATTTCGGAATATATTTTCCGGTTTAGGGTTTCAACCCTCAGTATTCGCACTTTATGATGAAACAGCTAAAATATAGAAATTGAGTAGTTAGGGACCTGTTTCACTGAAAATACTAAATTTGTATGAATCCAGGTTTTCCGATGCATTCAACTTTTTAATTGATTTGCCCGACGACAATCATATATGGTGTGACCACCGGGATGTGATGGGCCCTCTCTTGGAGACCTATTATAACTATTCTAAAGATGATCCTAGTGATTGCCCTCTCAAGACTCTGTGGAGTAGGCTCTCTCGAGAAATGCAATATTGCACTCAGTGCATCTGTCAGCACCATCAAACTCAGCAAACCTATGCTACAGATTATGAATCTAGTTCCATTGGGCCTCTTCTTCAAGTACTTCAAGCGCTTGATGAAGAAAGGATATGTCATAACCTTACAGAGATCAATGCAAAAGTATCTCGGGGAGGTTATGATCCAGCATATGAGAATGCTAAAGTTGTTTGCATCATGTTTGAGGTCGTTTACTGAAAATTCCTGTGTTTGCATATTTCTCCTCCTGTTAATACTGTTCTCTTGTGTTACTGTACGCTTGGATTTTTCATCTATTTCATAATTTTTTTTTTTTTTTTTTTTGTGTTTCAAAGCAGTGGATTATTTATGATTTAGTTTCAGTTGCATGACTCTATGCTTCTGTTGAATTGCTAGATTCATTTGCATGTACGTTGCACAAAATTTCTTACCTCATGGCGTGTTTTACTGAGGTGCAGGTTTTGATGTTTCCCTCCTTATTAGATGATCAATCTTTGGCCAATGAGTTTGAATTATTTGTTGAAGCAGTTGATAACTGTCATGAACTGACATTGGTGGGACATCAGCAATATCCAGTAAAACTTCCTTCACTACTCTCAACCCTTATAATTAATTTGGTTGGGGTTCTAGGTATTCTTATTGTTGTCATCATTTCTTTGCACAGGGAGTTTATGCATTACTTTTCCTTAAAAGCAGAAGAGCTCGTTCTATTGGTTATCGCTTGGCTGGACAGATGGGTAAATTAAGGTAATATTATACTCTACTTATTTTTGAAGCTGATTGGACAGCTTTGAATTTCTTGATATGCAATTGCTGATCCTTTAGCTGGACAAGTGGGAACTTATGGCTTCTTTGCTATTTCCATGATGTTGGATATATTGGAATAATTTGGAGGATGTAAGCATATTAGCAAATGTTGACTATGGCTTATCTGACCCCAGCATTACACTTGCATGTAAAGAGCTCTTTCATAATTTGCCATCAACTAAAATATTTTTATTTTCATTTTCATTTTTTTATACATTTAATGTGTTGAAAAACTTTGGCATTTAATTCCATATCTATATATTTTGTTACATGAATTTTTGTGATGTGTTTTCTATTATGTGTAGGAGATTAGAAGACTTGGATCCTTTGCAGCCTTTGTTGAAGAAATGCATTGGTTTTCTGGAGACAGAAATAATGCCATCAACAGCTGAGACTGCCAGACCCAGGGTGCAACTAGAGCGGATAACTGTATGGCTTGGCATCAAAGCATTGTAGGAAGCAGTTGGTTTGAATTTTAATTGGTTTTCTTTACCAGTCAGTTTTCTGCTGATAGCTCCTTTTAATGTATTCTGAAGGCTTGGGTTCTTAGAACCTCCAGCATTTGAGGAAGGGATATTGGATCAGTACCCTGTTTTTCTGAGTATTGTACTCAATCATATTAGTGGCGATTCTCTTGAATTTTCTTTTGCTGTTAAGTGCCTAAGGCTGCTCTTTGAAATGCTTGGTAAGTGTTTTTCATAATGCATTGTTCCCAAAGGTCTTAGATCTTTGATAATTTCTGGCTGACTGATGGTTGTGACAACTCTTTGTGCGTAGGCTGCAAACTTTGGTTGAGATCTACATTGTCACCAAGTGTTATGTGCAACACATTGCTGGGTCAATGTTTTCATACTCGAAATGAAAAAAGCCATAAAGAGATTTTTGATCTTTTCCAGCCATTCTTGCAGGTACGCCTTGCTTTATTCTCTCTTTGGTTTGAATTTGGCTATAGTTGTCTTGTTTTCTCTTGATTGTCTTGATTTATTAATAAATTTTTCTCTGTCAGTCTCTTGAAGCTTTGCAAGATGGAGAGTTTGAAGATCAACGAAGGCATATTCTTTACTTTCTTCTTCATCAAGTGACTGTGAGCAATAACTTTAGCATATTGATGCGGAAAAAAGCTTGTCAGGTTCGATTCTGCCTGTGCATTAGCTGAATTAAACTTGTCTGTTTGGAATGGTACTTGATAACGTTTTTAGCCTTTCACATAAGGGAATGTGTGTTGGATAGCTTTTCATGCCCTCGTATTTATTCAAACATTTATTTTTTGCTTCTACAAGAATGTTTTTAATACCTGTTTCCAAACATTTTTTTCTGTTTGAACAAATAACTTGTCATCATTCTCTTCCTTCCCCCTCACTCATGCGTATGAACCATTTACCCTTCATTTTCATCCCTCTCTCCTACGCGGACCCACCACCCAAATCACCAATACAATGACTATCCACCACAAGTAGCAGATAATTTTGAGACTACAACTGTCAATTCATGTTGTTCTTATGTGGACGACCTTCATTGGCCATCAACCCAAGATGAGTAAGTCAGATTTTGGGTGAGGAAATGAGAAGAAGAATGAGGGAGAGATGTAGCTGAAGAGGCCCCCCCAGGGGGGTGGGGGTGGGGGGAGTTGAGTTGGGAGAGAGATGGGAAGACTGAGAGGATGTCTGGGAAGCAACAGGGTGGTCTCTCGTTCTCATGCGCTCTGTCTCTTTTTAAATTTTTTTTTTTTTCTTCAGCTTGAGAACTTATTTTCCCCTGCTTTTTTATGTATATATTCTATTTACACAAGATCGTACTCGTAGATTGCTCTTCTCATTGTTCACCGAGGTTACAAGATGAACCCACCTTGCCCTCCTTACGAATGTGCACACATGTGGTATGGTCTTTAATTCCCTTTTAGCATCCTATGGCTTGGGAAGCCTGTACTATATGTTCTAGATCAAAGTTATTATGCATAATTAAACATTGCTTTCCAGGGGCCCTTCTGTTATCTCTACTCTGAAGGATTCATCACTCCATATATCGCTCAGACAGCCTGCATTTGATCTGATTCAGACCGTTATGGTCTCTGATGCTTCTGCGTTGTTTGGTGGTATTCTTAGTGATTGTTTGCATTTGCATAGTGAGAGAGCCGTGTGTACTTTATGTATTAATAAAGATAATGATGATGAAGAGCTTTGTATTGCTGATGCTACCGAAGAGGACATAAGTTGTTGGAATGAATTTTATTTGCAGAGCAAAATTACCTCATTGAGATATGTGGATTGGTTGTGCATCCCAATGTTATGGTTTGATGTCCTTGTTGGAATTGATCCTTTGATTCTTCCAGTATCATTTTCAAAAGCTGTTTTTTGGGCTTTATCTCGTTTTTCTATGGTCGAGACCGAGTATAGTATCAATATGGTCATTTCAGTTGAGCATTTGCTGGCAACTTGTGCTTCAGAAATTTCTCATGTTTTTGGATGGAAGGTACCATCTGGTTCTGATGATGGTGCTAATGGAAAAGAGTTAAAAAATTCAGTTAGTGTCACAAAGTCACATATGTCTCTCATAAGGACATTTAGGAGGTAAGTTGATATTATTATTATTATTATTATTATTATTATTATTATTATGATTTTGGCTGATTGTAATTCCTTAGTATTGATTGCAAATCATATTATAGTTATCTTTAATAATGTTTCTACTTGATAAATAGAAAGCAAAAAACACTTATATTACTCTTCTGAGGTTGTTGCAGGTTGGCATCCTACTATATTGTCCGTGTGGAGCAAGTTGAAGTGAGGAAGCAGTGGATCTGGGAGCCCATGATGGCTGAAAGTTTGATACTTCTACTTGTTGATCCCAATGATGTACTAATTTACATCTCAAAAAAAAAATTGTATTTCTAAATGAGTTGTTTAGCACAGTACTCTTTTTAAGAGTCAAATAATCTATGAATTTATCTCTTAATCTTTTTCAGGACGACAGAAAAGTGAGCAGGCTTATCCTTGAGCAATTTTCAGGTGAAAAAGGACTTACTTATGGTCTGCAGTTTCTTTGTTCAAGCCAATCTTCGTTGAGAGCTATCTTTCTAGGGGTGGGCCATGCACTGAAACTGGTAAGGTCCAATAGTGGTTTGAATTAGGTTGATCTAAAATGTTTTTCCGGATGTTCAATGCTATTGACAAACTAATAAAGGACACTTGAATTTTTTTGAACATCTTTCTCTCTGTGCCGTTGTTGAGTAAATTGATCAAATTTGTATCATCATCATTAGAAAGGAGATTGCTTTGTCCAGTTCATGGTCTTGTTATCTATTTATTCAATTATTTTCTTTTGTGTTCTTTATTACTGTTCCCCGAAATATATCTTGTATATTGATGTCCATCTTTCATAACCTTTTTACTGTTTCACTTTTTTACTTTAGATAGATAACCGGTTTTCTAATCAAAATGTGTCTGATGTTCACCAGGTTCGCTTGGACTCTGTATTACTAAAATTTGGGATGTTACATCATTTCTTCTTTGTGCTATGCAAATTAATCAAAGAAGGAAATTTGTATACTCAGCAAATAGCTGGACATTCTCCCGGCACTTTCTCTTCCCAAGGTGGATTTCTTAGGCAGCCAGATTTTGATCCTAGAATGCAGGACCCATGCACAATTATTGCCAGCTCCAAAATATGGGAGAATTTCTGTTGTTTGATATCAGAACTGGCGTGGCCTTCCTTGCAGAAGTGCTTGGCCAAAGGAAAAGCATTCAAAGACAATAAAATATCTCAGGTTAAGAAAGCTGTAATCATTTTTGGAAATTGATTTTTAAAAGTGTAGTTTCTTTTATGTTTTAGTCCATTCCTGTATGAGCAAGAGCAAATATTTTATAACCTCTCCTCAGGTCTTATAAATAAATTTACTGGTTTGGATAACTGCATGAGGATATGATAAAAGAATGTTTATGCCACTTTAGTTAATGCATGGATTTGTGTGTGCTTCTCCTTGATATGTAATCTAAGGACTTCATTTGGTACCGCATTGAATAATATCTGTTGCTTTTGCTGTCTTTTTCTAATGATTTACTAGTGCATGGAATGCTAATGCGAACAAGGGGTCACTTTGGTTCCATTGTAGGGAGTAAGGCATGAGATGTCTCATGTAGCAGAAATCTACTTCTGCTGAAGGCATCATTGATGTAGACAAAGCAAGTCCATAGATTTATTGGCATAGTATTCGTGCATTCTGCAATATAGTTTGTTTGTTTGTCACAGAACAAGTGGTTGAGCTTTTTTCCTTGCATTTTATGTACTCCCCCCGTCCCATTCAAAGAGTTCACTTTGTATTACTAAAAACAGTAACACATAGTGGACTCTTGAATGGGATGGGGGGAGTAAAATTTTTTAATCAGGGTACTGTAATCTGCCTTCTTAGTTGTAGTTTTGCTGCATTTTTTGGTTGAGTAATGATTAGCAATTGTTTTTTGTGGTTCAGATGACATTTATCCGTTTACTTGAGATCCTTCCTGTAATATTTGGAAAGCTTTGTGGAAGTTCAGCAGTTAAGATGAAAATATTAGATGACATGAAGTGGCTCCAGGATTTGGTGAACTGGGGTAGGTCATCCCTTGCTGTAGTGGCTAGATACTGGAAGCAGACTCTGGTTTCTATGCTAGATCTGCTTAAGAAGTCATGCAGTGATATTTCTGCTTCAGCAATTACTGCTCTAGAGGAGCTCATAACATCAGGTGAGTTTTACCTTTTAGTACCTTCTCACTCTTGTGTTACTAGCAATATAAATAAATTTGCTCATGTATGTATATTGTAGATAATGCTGCAATGGATGAAATGAATGATCTAGCTTCCCGTCTTTCTGTTTCATTGAGGGATGAAGGCGTTTTTGCACATGATAAATCTAGATCCAAGTCCAAAACATTACTCCCTGAGGAGATATTTCAGAGACAAAATTCTGCAGTCGAAAATGTGGAACCATTTCCCTGTAAGGGTTCAGAAGTGCATCTGATAGGCCCAGAGAAATTAGTTGGGAAAGACAAAGGCAATGTCATAATTCTTCTGGATGATGATGAAGAACAAGCTATTTCAGCTACTGAGAAAGTTAAGTCGCAGCTCGGTATGAATAGGTTCAGTTCTGACGATCAAGCTCTTCCTCCTAATTCCTTCGGGAAGGTCTTCAATTCTGATAAAGAAAATGATATTGGGCCTAGTTCAGTCATGAATCCATCAAAGACCCTTTGCCAAGGAAGTTCTCATGGTTTTTCTGTTCCAATAATTGAAAAGCCAGAGTCGAATAAAATTGATGGCAGATTGAACACTCTAGCCAGTAAAGGAAAACACAATTCTGAAGGCAGCAGAAAACATTCTTGTTTGAAACAGAATACATCTGAATTTAACTCCTCTGGTAAAACTTCTATTGCTGGGATAATAGGTGGTTCTGTTTCAAAACTTCCTTTGGAACCAAAGATGTCTTTTGATACAAGTATTAACCTTAGAAGTGAGGACCATAAAAGCATTGGCAAAGTTTTGCAAAGTAATAATATAACCCATAAGGACCTAAAGGCATCTTTTGATACAACTAATAACCTTAGAAGTGAGGACCCAAAAAGCTTTGGCAAAGTTTTGGAAAGTAATAATGTTGCCCGTGATGAGGTTCTTTGTGAAAAAGAAGATTCGTGGGAATTTGCTTTCTTCAAGTCAGCAAGGCCTCAAAAATCACTGTTTGGCAAGCCTTGCCAGCCTGGTGCTAAGCGGCAAGTGATTCAGCTCAACTTACCTGCTGAAAACAGATCTTGGAGGGTAAATTCTGAAACAAGAAGATTTAAAGGTCCGAGGCTTGATGATTGGTATAAACCCATTTTAGAACTAGATTACTTTGTGACAGTTGGTTTAGCGTCAGCAGACGAAGATGGTGATAGAATGGCTTGCAAATTGAAGGAGATCCCGCTGTCTTTCAAATCACCCGATGAATATGTTGAAGTGTTCCGTCCATTAGTATTGGAAGAATTTAAAGCGCAGCTTCACAATTCTTTTCAGGAGATGACATCTATTGATTTAATGCGCTATGGAGGTTTGTCTGTGCTCTCTATCGAGCGAATTGATGATTTTCATATTGTTCGCTGTGTCCATGATGAAACTAAGCCCATTGAATCTAGGAGCTTCTCAGAGAATGATCTCATCTTGCTTACGAGGCAACCACTGACACATTCATACCATGATTTTCACATGGTTGGGAAGGTAATGCATATTTTGCAAAGATTTAGGTTCTTTGCTTGTTTGGTTTCGGTTGTTAGTACTCATGGTTTTTTCGGATAGTTTCATAATATTATGAGGCACTAACTATGGTCAAGCTGGTAAGCTATTTCTGACAGATTGCTTATTATATGGGGGAAAGTTTTTAAGTCATTTGAATGGTGCAGTAGTTCATATTCCAGATTCTGTGCTTATAGGTATGATGTCAGTTGATATCTAGTTTTGTTGCCTATTATAGCTTTAAATATTTTTTAATCACATTTATGTACCAAAATCCTTACCCAGGAAAGTGTGTACCCGATTTCTGATTCTCATAAGAATAATTGGGTCTCACTTTCTTGTCATTTCCTGATGAAGTGAATTACAGGGTTTGTGCATTTTTGGTTTAATGAATTATGGTATCTTTTACATTTATATTCTAGTACTGTTGTAACTTCATTTCAGTTAAAGCGTAATTTAACTGATGGTATGCAGGTGTCTTGACTGTTGATTGTTGAGTAAAATCGCATCTATCACTTAGGGTAAACTACCAAATAAACAGTGTAGTTTGAAAGAAATAATGAATAAACTTGGGTGATGAATCTGTCTATAGAACATAAATATGTGCTGATGCCATTGTTTAGAAAGGTATGACTTAAAACAATTAATTAAAAAACCTTAGGTAATTTTGTTTAGACAGTATAAAGTTGAGCTGATGATATCATTTGCCATTCTCAGACAAATTTCCAGCTATGAGAGGACTAAGTGTTATAGGTTTAACCTGTCATGAGGGTATTCATGGTTTTCCCAAATCATAGCCAAACCTTGAGAGTGTTAGATGTAATTTACGCTAGATTGTTTTACTAGTAGATATTAAATTATTGCATGAAGTTTTAAACTACCCACGTTGTATTCTGTTTTACAGTTTTATGTAACTAATTCTTCTCACCTTGCGAGCTTTTCATAGGTGGAGAGACGCGAAACAGACACTAAAAGGAAGTTAAATATATTAGTTATCAGATTGTATCTGAAAAATGGTTGCACTCGTCTCAATAGAGTTCGAAAGTTTCTTGTTGAGCGAAGCAAATGGTGCATTAGTCGCCTTATGAGCATTTCCCCTCAGCTGCGAGAATTCCAAGCATTGTCGTCACTGAGAGAAATTCCTCTGCTTTCTGTCATGTTAGACCCCTCCACTTGTCCCAATCGTGCTTACAATTCAAGGAGTGAAAATTTCGACAAAATGATGCCCCAACCTTTGCAGCAGGTTCTTAACTCTTCATACAATGGCAGTCAGCTGCAAGCTATTTCTGCGGCTGCTAGATCATCTGATTTGGGAAAGGATTTTGATTTGACCCTTATCCAGGGTCCTCCAGGTCTGTGTATCAACTTCGGATATTTTTGTTTTAATCTTATACTCCCCTTATTCCAACGGAAGAGTCCTGTTTCGGCAAGGTACAATTTTTTATGGGAGGTACAACACCTAAAATAAGTAATTTACTACCATTTTTTCCACTAACGTCCTTACTTTTTAAGGGTGAGAGATTTGTAGACTACACGGGAATATATTTGTATGGGTTTGGAAAGTAAAAAAGATTTAAACAAGACTTCCATTGGGACAATTTTTTTTTATTGAAACAGGACTCTTCCATTAGTAAAGGAGAGACTATTTATCTCTGATCTCCAGTAATGTATAATGCTAAAGTGGCTTTTGTTGTTTGTGTGGTTGCTCTACCCTGTTAAACATGAAATCTGTTAATTCTCAGGGACTGGTAAGACTCGAACCATTTTGGCCATTGTCAGTAGTTTGCTTGCTTTGTCCCAGATAAGGAATGAGAAGAGGAATTCAGCAAGTTGTGATCCATATTTTACTGCTATATCTGGGATGGGTTCCAGATCACAGATAAATCAATCTGCTGCAATTGCAAGGGCTTGGCAGGATGCAGCATTGGCCAAGGAACTTCTTAAAGATGAAAATAGGAACACGAGATCTACTGGCAGTTATTTTAGAGGGCGGATTCTTATCTGTGCTCACTCAAATGCTGCTGTTGATGAATTGATATCAAGAATATCCAGTGAAGGCCTTTATGGTTGTAATGGGCTGATCTATAAACCATATCTTGTTAGAGTGGGCAATGCGAAGACTATTCATCCAAATTCGCTACCTTTCTTTATTGACACACTTGTTGATCACCGTTTAGTTGAGGAGAGGGTAAAGGATGGAAAGGATGAGACTGGTGTGGACTCTGTCTCAGTTCTTCGTTCTAATCTGGAGAGTATAGTTGATCGCATCAGGTTTTACGAAGCTAAGCGTGCCAACTTAAGGGATGGAGACTTGGAAACTAGGAGGGCCTTAGAAGGGAATGCTCAACAAGATGAGATTAAGGAGTCGACTGAGACAGAACTAGAAACAAAGCTGAGAAGTCTATATGACAAGAAAAAGGCAATATACAAAGATCTTTCCCATGCACAAGCCCTGGATAGAAAGGCCAGTGAAGGACGGAATGCTCTTAAACATAAGTTGAGAAGGGCTATACTGAAAGAGGCTGAAATTGTTGTGACTACACTCAGTGGCTGTGGTGGAGATCTTTATGGAGTGTGTGCTGAATCGGTATCAAGCCACAAGTTTAGCAGTTCATCTGAGAGCACACTGTTTGATGCGGTTATTGTGGATGAAGCTGCACAAGTACTTTGGTTACTCTTTTTCTTTCCTGTTTACCTGTGTCGTTCGTTCTTTATGTTGCAGTTCTGGTCCAGATATGTTTTTCTTCTGCTTTTGATTATATATTTTTGCTATAGGCCCTTGAACCTGCTACATTGATTCCTCTTCAGCTCTTAAAGTCAAAGGGAACAAGATGTATTATGGTATAGAAAAAGGATACTATCTGTTTCTCATTGATGTACCATTTATCAGAAATTGTATTGATATAGTTGTATATATTTTGAAGGTTGGGGATCCAAAACAGCTTCCTGCAACAGTTATCTCCCGTATAGCTAGCAAATATTTGTTCCAATGCAGTATGTTTGAACGTCTGCAACGTGCTGGTCATCCTGTCTTTATGCTTACCCAGCAGGTATATAGCATTCTAGGGGTATATCTTTTTTTTAGTATTTTCACTCCTTTGCAAGTTCTATCCTCCATGGTCTAATGGTTTGTTAAAGAAAGCAAGGTTTGATCATGTAGTCAAAATTGTGTGGAAGAAAAAACTCTGTTAGTCTGGGAGTAATCATATTCATCAACTTATACCTGGTTTTAGGTTTCTTGTAAAACTAGTATAGCTTAAAAAGGGTTAGTTAATCCCAAATGGAGGTGGTTAATTCTGGTTGAACAGTGGAACCTTTGAAATGGTTTGTCTGCTAAACCAGCTGTTCCGGGTTTCCCTCGTACTTTTATCTATTGAAACCCAGTCTAGTGAAAACCTTATAAACTTCCTTGTTCTTCAAAGCTATACAATTAAAGCATAGGTCTATCTTGTAAATGATTCACCTTTGTTGGCATACATGTGAATGGAATCGTGCAAGCTTTTGACCCACTACCTCGAACAATGGTATTTGGAATACTAAAATTACAGAGATTATTGATATTGGAAACAGAAAGGGCCTCGGACCTGATCAATGGCTGTGGTGTGATTCCGTGAATGTAGATATTAAAAATATGAGAATCAGAAACTAGGTAGAGATTTCGAAAACGGAATGGGCTGCTGCTGAGATTGTGTTCTCTTAACTCTTTTTCTCTGATGTTGTTCCTAAGTATTCCTGTGCTGCTCTGTAAGTTTAAAATGAGACATCTCAAATATATCTGCTATTATCAGTACAGGATGCATCCGGAGATATGCCGCTTCCCTGCCTTGCATTTCTATGATGGAAAATTGAGAAATGGTGATCGGATGTCCAGTAAAGCTGCTGCATTTCATGAGACTGAGGGCCTTGGACCTTACCTGTTCTTTGATGTCAGTGATGGAAAAGAAAGTCATGGTAAGAACTCTGGTTCGCTTTCCCTATACAATGAATGTGAGGCTGATGCTGCAGTTGAAGTGATAAGATTTTTCAAGAAAAGGTATATATTCTTGCACTTTGATTTAATGGTTTGTTGACATATTTTTTTCTAATGGCTATGCGGTTCTTGAGCGAAGGTACCCATTGGAATTTGTTGGTGGAAGAATTGGTGTAATAACCCCTTACAGATCTCAACTTTCTATTCTGCGCTCACGGTTTTCCACCGCATTTGGTTCTTCTATTCTGGCTGACATTGAATTTAATACTGTGGATGGTTTTCAAGGTAGAGAAATAGACATATTGGTACTTTCTACTGTGAGAGCAGCAGAAGCATGTTCTCAATCACCCAGATTAAGTAGCAGCAGTATTGGATTTGTTGCTGATGTTAGACGTATGAATGTTGCTCTGACTAGGGCCAAATTATCCTTGTGGATTGTTGGTAATGCAAGAACATTGCAGACAGATGAGAACTGGGGTTCCCTCCTGAGGAATGCCAAAGAAAGAAATTTGGTAAGAGTAGTGCGAAAACCATACAAATGCATCTTTAAGTCAGCTTCAAACGAAGTCCCAGTGGTGGAAGATCCTGCAAATGATTTGAGGAAGCCGAAGCTTGTTGAAAAGGGAAAAGCAGTTGGCAAACATGCTGATCTCCAAAGCAAAAATACCACATCCGGAGAGAGAAGAAAATGGAAAACTAGTGAGGCAGCTGTTAATGCGGATGGTGAGGCTGTGGAAAATGCTGTTGAATGTGGGAAAAGAAAAGTCATGAGTGAGCGTGATGTTGGATCAACGACTGCTGTTGCATCTGTGGCGGTTAGTCGAAAGTCTCGGCATTTGAAGTCGGCAGTCAGAGAGAGTGAAACTAGTAATCGTGGGAATACCTCCTGCGAAAAAGCTAGTGAAATGACAATGAAGAGGCGGGGTCCAGAGCATTTGGGTGGAAATGGCAAAGTATCAAGTTGTGGGTCGATGCAGGAGAAAGTTAGGGATACTGGTGGAAGGGATTCAGGTCCTGTAGTATCATCAGTTAAAGATAGAATTGGAAAAAGGAAACATGAACGCGATGCTGTTGATGCTCTTCTTTCTTCTGCCCTTATATCTTCAAAGAAGAGTGAGGCGTCAGCAAAATCTTTGGCTGGTCGGAGTCATGGCAATGCTAGTGTTGAAAGTGAAGCAAGTAGAGCACGAAAATTACGGAAAGGTAATTAATTTGTCATAATCAAAATGTTTATTGGTTTGTGTGGGGGAAGTAGTTAATTGATGTATATACAGAGTATGTTGTATTCAGGTTGTTGATGAGGAAGAAGGGCCTGGTAATGGGTGAGGTGAAATGTAAGTAATATTTGTTTTTGTCTTGTCTGGTATCTCTACTGTAAGCAGTAGGTGTGGTTTGGTTTGGTCTGGTTTGTTTTGTTTTGGTGGTAAGTTAGAGCTGATGCTTTGGTCGGGTTCTAGATAGGGAATTATTTTGACACTCGAGAGGTTCCGGTTGTACTAGTAGTGAAGTGAAAGTGAAAGTGAAAAAAATGAATGGTTGGTTGTTTATGAGAGAATTGAAGAGGAGGAAGAGATTTGGAATTTCTAGGATTCTTTCTTTTAGAATAATACTGTACTGGTATAGTAATAGTAGTGTAGTAGAGAGAGATACAGGGATCCAAGTCTTGAAGCATTGAATCATCAACTTATATTAACATTCCTGGAAACAAGTGCCCATCTTAATTGCAGCTGGTTAATAGAGAAAATGATCTTATATAATAATTGATTGAAAAACAAAGAGAAACTTTCACGAAAACAAGTATATAAAGTTTTTTTTTTTTTTTTATAGATATTTTTATTTATTTATTTGTTTTTCCACTTCCACGTTGGCATTTGAAGGCACAAAAGATATTATTTAATTTGCATTTTGGCAAATATTATTGTAAAAGAGAGAGATTAGTTTGGAAGATGAAATAAATGAAACTACTTACTAATTAGTATTGGAAAATAGACTCTTAGCAAGTTCCAATACCTCTGAATCTGATTCATATGTGGTCGGTGCCAATTTTGTTAAGAACTGGTACTGGTATTTAATATTGCATTCCAAATGTAAACATAACATGGGGAGGGGGGATTTGCTACTATATATATACAGCAGCAGCACTCACTTGGGACTGGGGAAATTGGTACTGGTACTGGTACGTACACTTTCCATTCTTCTTTTACTTCTGGCCATTTCTTCTCTTCCTCTTCCTCTTCCTCTTCATCTTCATCTTTCAAGCAAAGCAAAACAAAACAAAACAAAACAAAACAGAAGAGGATATTCCAGTAAATGATGAATTCTTCTTCCAAGAAGTCGTCTTCCAACAAAATCACCGATATAGTTAGGCTTCAACAAATTCTTAAGAAATGGAAGAAGCTGGCTCATCACAAGGATCAAACAAGAACCAACACTGCCCCTGCCATGACGAACAACAACGCCTCCTCGGCCGCGGCCGCAGCAGCCGGGGGAGCTACTACTACTACTAGTAGTATTAACAAGTTCCTCAAGAAAACACTCTCCTTTTCGGAGAGGGAGAGGGAGAGGGAGAGGGAGAGGGAGATCCCCAAGGGGTATCTGGCGGTGTGCGTTGGGGAAGAGCTCAAGAGATTTGTGATCCCAATGGAGTATCTGGGTCACCAGGCATTCGCTCTTCTTCTCAGAGAAGCTGAAGAAGAATTTGGATTCCAACAAGAAGGAGTTCTTAAGATTCCATGCCAGGTCCCTGTATTTGAGAACATCTTGAAGATGTTGGAATCTCCAGCGGCAACAACTGCATCTAAAGATCAAGAAATATCGGAGGACATCAATATCACTAGTACTAGTCAGCTGGGACATTGTGAACACGCCCGCCATCATCATTATCCTCACCCTCCTCCTCCTCCTCCGATGTGCAGATAATTAAATCATATATTGCATTGCATCATCATGTCCATTGGCAACGCATATTCCTTCCTATATATGTACTCACTCTATCATTCATGGTTTCCAACTAATAAAACTATACTCATTTCTGTTTCTTTTCGTTTCATCCTCTGCTGCTAGCTTAAATACAAACTGTGTTTTTTTTTTTTTTTTTTGTATTCAAAGGCCACTCACTAACACAACTGCTCTACATCTTAATAGCGTTGCTCACTGTAATTGTTGCCCAATGCCAAACCTAAAGGTAAATTTGGTACAATCCCAAATATTAAAATACAGATTTGTTATTTAAACGACATATTTTACTATTCAAAGGAACATTTTAGTGTGAAATTACTCAAGTACCCTTCATTAATTGTGAAGGGTTTTTACCATTGAAAATGTTGGTGTCTTGTGGCGGTATTTTCAGAAAATCTCGCCAGGAACAACTGAGATTTTGAGAAAATGTTGGTGTCCTGTGGCGGTATTTTCAGGAAATCCCTCGAGGAACAACTAAGAATTTGAGAAAATGTTTGTGTCCTGTGGCAGTATTTTCATAAAATCCCGCCAGGAACAACCAAGATTTTGAGAAATTGTTGGTGTCCTGTGGCATTATTTTTAGGAATCCCACCAAGAACAACCAAGATTTTGAGAAAATGTTGGTGTCCTTTGGCGAGATTTCCTAAAAATGTCGCTTACGTCGAGCAGGATTGTATATCAGGCAGTAAATTTCAAAAAATTCAAACTTTAAGCAAAAAAATGTGTAAATTGTTTATGAAATATGGATCGTTCACATGTAAAGAGTGAAAATTTTATGTTGGTAGTTTTTCTCCAAAATACAGATAAGGATATTTTTGTCTTTTCAATACTAAATTTTTTTTAAAATCCTGTGAATAGTAAAACGGCCCTGTAAATAACATGCCCCAAACAAATACACCATAACCATCTGTAAAAATATCCCTATCGCACAAAGAGATTAGCGAAAATCACATCTCTTATACCCTAGATCTCAACAATCCATAAACATTAACGAGACATAAGCAGAAACATCATCTCTTATGACCTCAGTCGTCCCCCATCACAATACAACTAAAAAGGCTCCCCCAAAATAACACATCAAATAGCCAAAACAGGCACCCTCTCACAACCCCAAAGACCAAAACCCGAAAGGCTCTGACCTTAACCTTTCGAACTCTCACCTCAACTAAAACAATACCCAATAGGTCATTTATATTGACTTATAGTTATCTGAATCCTTCTCAAAATTTCAAAATTCTTGTAAACCAAACAAGTCCTGAATGTGTACGTAATGCAATCACAGCACAAAATAAGATGGTGCACTTAGGGGGAATGTGATGTACAAGAATTAGTTTTTTATTGAATTGTTGCACTATTTTTATGGAGTAAGGGGGTCGGTGTAATAGAAGAGTTGACTTTGACCGACAAAATGGCCGTTTAATCCGTTAGAAGCACATTGCATGAGGAAATGCTACAAATACGCATCTATTCTAATTCCTAAGTTGACTTAATAAAACTGCAATTCCCAAAGTTTCTCATGTCCAACATGTGCTGAATCCGACTTTTGATCCAAATGGCATTATTTTTTAGTATGCTGCAATTTGGTTTTGATCATTGCCAACAACTTGAAAATTGTTGATTTACCATCAATAATAAATCCTCTCACCCAACTTTATTCTAAATGTTAATACTAATTGAGTGAGCAGCAACTCGCAGATGATGATTCTAATCATTGCAGGTTCCACCAATTTTTCCTTACAGTAGTTGTACACTTGTACGTACTAATCAATCATACAATGTTCCCTAACGACTAATTAGGTATCCACTAATGCAGGCACGAAACAACCACGCCTTCAATATTCAATACCACTTGGGCATGTGCCGTTGCCATCATAAAACCATATCTTTACTAGTGTTGGATCATTGATGCTCTATGCACAACCACCCATCATAGCTCCATGGTAAATCATATCCAGTTCTACATGTCAAGAAATTTTCATCATACAGATACCCTAGACTTACATCGTTGTTCTCGCTTATATTTGTCTACTGCCATTCCCTGCACAAGGAATATTGATCCTATCACCCTCACTCTACACCCAAGGAATATGACATAGAGGAGGATGACCTTAACATTGCACTGTTTGCAAAAGCAGATGCGCCTCCTATCATTTCGAGTATTTATCCACAAACGCTCTTGCTTTCTCTGGGGCGTAGAACCGAGCCTGTCCAAAACCCATACCTCAAACGAGTCATGCCCTCAATCACCCTTACCAATTACAAGATCATGAAGAAATATAGAGAACAAAACACGCATATAATTATATCCATTTCAAATTTTGGAATTCACTTAACATACTTGTATAAACATCCTCTCTGCACCACCAAGATTTCCATTTTCCTTCAACATGATTCCCTGCATGAGCATTTTAGGCAAAACATCCACTTAAGCATCTACAATCTCCTACTTATATGTGAAGGTTTTGCAATTAGACTGGTAAATGAAATTATATAGACAAATTCTAGGATTAGGAAACACCATGTACAAAGAAAAGAAATAAATCCATCCAACTAATGTGAACCAAAGAAGGAAAGCACCTTTGCTAAGTAACCTCTAAAATCATCAGGGTTCTTAGAGATAAGTTGATCATAGATGGCTATAGCATCACTGACATGCCCCCAATCTGAATACGCCTTTCCAAGAAGCAAGTCTACCTACAGAGTAGAAACAAGTAAACATCTTCCCAACAGAATAAAGAAACCAAACATTTTATATGCAACAGGAGCATAAAGGATAACATATTTGAAAATTAACAAGACAAAAATGGACATGCAAGAGAAAACAAATGTCATTAACATGCAACATGGGTTAAATAGCAAACTTTTACCAGCTTTAAGAGTAAATATTAGAAGAGAATCTTAAGTACATGTGAACCAGGATAAAACTGCCATTTTCCTGAATAAGATGAGACGATAAGGAACCACTCACACTAAATGCACTTTGCCCTCACACAAAAAAAAAGGCTAGAAATTTAGGCATAAAATCTGCTCCTTGATCAGGTTAACATGCATTCAATCGAAAGAGATGTTTCATGTGTCTACCTTGTGGAAGCATAACCCTTTTGCTCACTGGAGTGTTCAGTTGTCATGACATGTGATTATTAATACCATCATATTAGCCGCCATTCAATGGGTATGTGGTAGAAGGTAACCCTTTTACCAACTAGGGTGTTCAGTTCTCAAGACATGTAAATACTGGCATGTGCAAGCCATCACTATATTGGTTATGCGGTGGAAGGGTACCCTTTTGCCCTAGTTCAGTTGCCATGGCATGTGAATATAGTAAGATTACATAAGCAATCATTCTATTTGTAAGCTCTTGCGCTATTTTCTATACATTGCAGTACTGAAATTAATGGAAGGAAAAAAGAGTTCCATCCATACTAACGCACATGTGAAGCACTGTCAGCAAGAATAAACTATCACTTTCACCGTTACCTGCGTGACACTGATAACTGTAGAATTTTTCAAGCAAAATACCACCGAGTCTATGATTGCCCCTTATGGCAAAGGAATGAAACTTACTTGAATGGGATCCACTTGGGAGCTTTCCCCAATTCGGTTGCTCTCTAACTCCTCCTCATTGAGAACAGATTTGTCTCCATTCAGCTGCTCACGGAATGACAGAAGCACTTGAACAGCCTGCATAAAAAAAAAAAAAGAAATGAGAGCTGTCAAAGTTGTTACTTAAGAGATGAGGCAATTCTGAGGGTAGAGTATGACCAGGTGACGGAGTCTTTTGAAATTTATGCACATTAGATAACTTACATGTTCAATAAAGTATTTTGTATCTTAAAATATTGTTCTACCAAAATTAATACATAACGGTTGGACTGATTTAAGTATGATCAAAATTACCAACTTGATGCATGCATAGGTCAACACGTAAGAGAAATTGTATTTGACAGCATCAATCAGAAATATATACCTTACATTTCACCATTTACAAATCAAATTCACATTTATCATACAAAAACTAAGTCCATAAAACTCATTTCAGTAAGATCAAAGTTTTGAACTAGAGACAGAATGAGGTTGAAAGGCAGAATACAAGTAACAATCCCTAAAAGCTCTTACAGTCCAGGAATTAGAAATTTTGTAAAAATTGTGACAACGTTTCTCCATACCAAATCTCAAATAATGGTCAACATATCAGAGCATTAATTAGCATACAAATTCCTGGCTAGTCGACATAGAGCAGTACATGCTTGAGGCTCATTCAACAAATTGAGTTACTACTTCCTGTGGAAATTCAGGTTGTGTATGGATTTGCGGCTCGGGTTGAGATAAATGACGACACAACGCCAATTCAAACCCACCTCATTTAATTATTCAAGTCAAGAACCTAAACCCTAACCGGACTGTTTATACACAGGTAACCCACACCTGACCCAGAATGACCTGAAAATTATATTTACATACATTCAACAATTTTAATTGGTTAATTTTCTAAAATTCAATTAGCTTAATGACAACAACCAATCAAACTAATTAAAAAACCCTAAGCAATAAACAATCTAATTCTTCTTATTTTTCTTAACTTTTTTTTTTTTTTTTTTTTTGGCTGAAATGAACACAATCTAATTTAGAAATAACATAAACAGTTCAAATTACAAACAATTAGAGAAATGTCATAATAAATACACTAAAGATGTAGCAAGGACATGTAGAATATTAATTGAATATTTAGAATCAGGCGGTATTTTTTTAACTTTTTACAGTTATAACCTCAATAATTTTTAAAATTTACATCGAGTTAAGCAAGTTAAATGAGTCAACGGGTTGACCAAAACCGGACATGTTTGGTTTTCAGGTTATTCAGGTTGAACCCGATTATTACCTGAATATGCGCAAGCCCTGATACAGAGATTGTATCAACTAGACTTGATGAAGTTCCCCGAAGAAAAACTTCATCTTCAGAATTCTAATGTTCAATGATATCAGGATGCAAATACTAATGATTCCAATTCAAAATAAAGTAAATGCCAAGCATTAAACTATCATAAATTAACAATCATTTTTCTTAGAATAACAGAAGAAAAGGCAAAAGCTTTAATTCCAACTCTATTCTAACTAATTCACTTTAATTCAAAAACCGAAACTATCATAATTACTTGAGCTTACTTTAGAACAACAAGAAGAAGAATGCAAGCAACTTGGTCTATGATTTGAGCCTGTTAAATTAGTAGGTCAACCAACCTCACCAGGTTTCTTGGCAGCAAGCAAAGCATTAGTAATACCATGTAGAAGCTCAAAATCCATTGATTTTGACACCTGCAAAAATCTGGTTAGACCTTTGGCAGTTTCTTAAGGCATGTCAATAAAAGGATCTTAACGTCACAAATAGATTTTCCACATAACATCTACACATGATCCATCCACATTAACCTATCTATTATGGTCAGCTCCGAAAACAACTTACCAAGAAGAAAAGAAAAAAAAAGAGAGAGAGTCATAATACAAAGCACTTGTGACCTGCTCGCAAGGAAAACTTTCACCATGTTTTGATGGAAAATATCAACTATGCTGACAATCAACCATGTATATACTTGAAAAATGATCCTAGTCCATGAGAAGGAACCTTTTAATTAGCATGCAGGCAGGGCACATGAAGTGTTCCTCGTATACAAACAGCACTAACCATCGCTGCAGTTCTATAAGCCCTGGCACTTCCGTCATAATCCTTAAGCTCATATTTAACTTCTCCAAGCAAACGGAAAACATTGGGATCAGTAGGTTTCTTCTGAAGATGACAGCCAGTAAATTCATATTAAGAGCCATCAGTTGGGAATATTTGAACTACTTAAGTTTCAGTACAGACCTAACACAATGCTAACAAGAACAAACCTTGGTCAAATCCTGCAGCCGTGAGACTGCTTGATCATACTCTCCTAACTCAGCTAATGTAACTGCAGCTCCCTTAAAAAAAAGCAGTAAATATATTTGAACCAACTGCATGTCAGAAGAATGAAGAAGCAAAGAACAGAAGATGCTACAAAAGTCCCCATGGACAGACAAGTGAAACTAAGTTAATATGCAGGTTGATTATGTGGTTCTCTTCATATCTAGGTGCACCAAACTCCAAATGAGTATATTCTGGAGCACAAACAATATGTAAAAGGGTACAGAGAGAATAGAAATGACTTCATGTCTTCTCAATTTTGATGACTGTATATGAGCATTTAAATTATCATACAGGAGAGGAAAGGTTCATATGATAACCATACAAATCAATCTCAATTATCAACCCTTACCTCAAGTGCATTGGTGTCTTCAGGGGAAATGCTTAGCGTCTGCTCAAATTGCTGAAGTCTATTCTGTGTGATAGGATCAATGGTTTGTTATATCCATAGACAAAATATAGGGCAAAAAACTAGCTTATAAAAATTATCTGATTAAATATGAAGAAATCATGCATGACATAGTCATAGAATTCACATCTAAAAGCTCAGGGAACGAGTGTGAGCATGTAAAGAATCAACACTACATCATGTCAGCATGAATCAGTAAACATTGAACATCCAATACACTTACAGAGCAACTGACTCAATTTCCACCAGGCTTCATATTTAAATTGCTAATATTCCAAAATGTTGTTTATCACTGATACTGGGCGAAACTTTCGCAAATGTGAAACAGACATTGAAGGAATACCAATTCAACAGAAAGTCATCTCAGTGGCTCCGCAAGAGCACTTTATGGTTGATTACAAACAATAATCTTAAAAGAGAGAAAAGAGAGCCACCCAAGCATTTATAAGGTTGAATCAAGAATACTTTGCATAAAGAATACTTTTTATGATCACCAACTAATAAAATAAAGAAAATTAAGGTGATGTCCAGTAATTTACCTCGAGTCTTCCTCTCTCCTCCGATGAAATTTTTCTACCAGCAGCGGCAGCCTCTTCAGAGGGACTATCACTAAACCAAGAAGGAACCACCCAAAAATTTAAAAATAATATTAAAAAAAAGTGAATCGTCATTAACAATATTGCAAGCAATGAAAGGAAAAATGACTCAGAAAATAATTGAGACTTGTGTGAATTATTTTGAAGCTCATGTCAATTCAGACTTCTCACGGCCGAACAGATGACTAAAAACATGAAAATTTCAGCATCACCTCTAACAATGTTGAAAGACCTATAGGAGGCGCGATGCTTTCAAGTTTTATAATAAAGAAGTCGGTAATGAAACGATTCGAAGTCCCAAAATAGCAAGTGTAGTTTATCAGGCATAAAATTACAAATTATGTGTTCAACAAATCATTTAACAAACATAGAATTTTTATTAAGAACTCTCTGGTCCACATATTAAAGGAATGTAAAATATCTAGGAATAACAGTTCGTTAAAAACCAAAGAGAATAAGATGGGCTCTCAAGAAAACAATCATGATCAAAAGCACTCAGCCAAAAATTAGAATAATGGAGCATAAGAGAACATGAATCCAGTCATGTATCTTCCAAGAAGAAATTCACTTGGAAGAAAAAGCGTGGAGCTTCATATGCCCATTATATCCTTCCATGTAATACTGGTTGACACTTTGAAATAGCACAATTTCAGAGAGAAAAATTAAGAATCAGAGACATGAACAAATTGGAGGGAAATCATTTTGACGTAGAGCTGGAGGAAAATCTCATAATTGCACAAACTTCACCTATCAACTGGGAGAAAGTCCCCAAAAGCAAAAACAAGTCCAAAGATCACAGTAGCAAGAACAACTCCAATCTGTCAAGTTAAAATTTCAAAAAAAGGGAAAAATTAGTTGTATCAGAAGTGAGACTACAATAATCTTGCCATCCAGGTAAAGATATTTCAGATTATGCTGGGAAATTACCTTTGTACCCAGTCCTAGTGTACCCCCTTTTGGCTCCATTGGAGCATCATAATCAATTGCACCGTACTGTTCTTCTTCTTCCGCTTTCTTCTGCTGGATTGCTGACCTAAAATTTTGAAAGTGATGAAGTCATCCGAAGTAGCTTAAACAAAGATGAGATGGAATGGTTTAAAAAAGAAAAAACAGAACATTTTCATCAATTAGCTATATCCTGTGCCATATCATTCAAAAGATATTGTTAAATTCATATGTGGTAGCATGACAATCATTCCAAACAAAAAGCAATATAGTGATCCAAATAAGGCATCCGACCAAAAAGGGAAAATATGGGAACCATGTAAACCAAGGGCCAAATTGGCTTTGGATCCTCTGTAACACTTCTGTGTGTTACACATCTTAATAACTAATTGAAAAAATTACTTTTTGTATCAATTTTTTTTTACCATTAATGTTCATTTTCATTCTACTAATTTCAATATTGAAATTTTTATCTTTCGCATTAATCTTATATTTTAATGTAATTTATATTATTTTTTCATCCCAAAAATTTTAAATAAATATACCTTACATACAAAAAAAAAATTATATCATTTGTCACAAAATTTATCATGATGAAGATGATCAGTTGTAAGGAAATTAATGCAAAAAGAAATTAAAAAAATACACTTGGTTATTAAGATGTGTAACTGAAAGTTACAAAGGATCCAAAGCTGGCCGAATTGATCCCAGGCATAAACGACTGTAACAAAAGCTATCCTTAAAGAACTATAAATAAGACAACTTAATAAGCAACCAGAAAAGGGAAAATAATTACGCAAATAAGGCACCCTAGCAAAAGGGGAGAATATGGGAACCAAATAAGACTAGCGCCCATGTGATCTCAAAGATAAAATCTGCATCAAAAGCTGTCCTTTATCAACTATAAATCAGACAACTAAATAAATATCAAAGAAGGACACCTGAAAACTGCTATAAAGTGAAAACAGACTACTTGTTCCATCAAATTAAAATAAGGAGATCAACAAGCTCTTTGAATCCTAGTTGAAAATATGAGAATAGAAAGCTAAGAAATGCATTCATAGTCTATCACCTTGAGCTACATCCAATTGGGGTAAACATGAATAGTGGTGTTGAAATAAAGAACAAAAATAGCAAACAAGCAGAACCTTCTTACTGCTTGTAGGCGCTCCTCAAATTGAATATCTGTGGAAATGATACTTGGTCTACGATTGATTTGAGAATTCAAATCAGGTGCTTCTGTGAGAAATGGGGCCGGATTAGCCCCAAAGCAACTAGCAAAATCTACAACAGAGATGTGAGAGGATAAAATATTTACTCACTATCAGGAATGTTCTTGGATTGATCAGATGATAATTTCCTGCATTCGATAATGGTATCTTTTAGTCACCACCATCATAAAGAAATTTTTTAATAACATCTGCCTAAAGCTAACATCGCTCTTGCTTTAAAGACCATGAGAGGAAAAAATAAATAAATAATAATAATAATAATAATAATAAAGGAAGTGGTAAAAATTTGCATCTAGTAAGCAGAACCAACAACTATCTAATGTTTCCGTCTCAGCTGGGTTATGTTAGATCAGAATTTTATCCCATTACTAGTATTTGGGTCGTGCAGCAGTAACTTAGCATTGCAGCCATTGCTCGTGTTAAACATTCCATATGGGGAGGGTAGTATCATTCCAAAACAAACAGACCGACCAAGTATAAATACCTTAGTGGCACTGGCAGCACCGAATTGTTGCTGTCGTTGGTTCTTGATTTGGCGGGTTTCTGAGTCAGAGAGCACCATGGTAAACTAAGCGAAATTTTTTAACAATGGCATGGTCAAATGTGTGATGCAGTTACAATCCAGCGGGAGGAATTTCGACAATAACTACACTTAAAGAACAGACGAGACTGAAAGGTGTACTGCGAATACAGCACGGTAGCATCATAAACGAAAAATTACAGTTATTAATCTTATTTTTTACATGAAGTAGCATTGTAAACAGATACGTGATTTTGATTGGTTGTACTAACGGCCGGGCAAACAACAGTTGATACCTTATCGGGAGGAGCATTAGCAGATTTCGAAGGACGACCAAAACCACGTCCTCCTTGGGGTTTGGAACAGCAACGGGAGGCATACTTCTTATTGTTGGCGCCGGAGCCGGCGCCGGCACCGTAGCATCTAGAACACCGTGCATAGAACAGAGTAATATGTGAGCAATAAAACGAGGGTGTAACCGCACCAACAGGCATCCCGACCCTGAGTTAGAATTCGATTTCCGACCAACCCAACCGGAGCATGAGGATTGAGGATTCACTCAAATTTGATTTTCTTCTTCAACTCCCCGTTTTCATTGGATATGCTAGTCTTATTAAAATAATCATATTTATCCAATTTTCGTATCCTCTAAACCATTTTATGACCGTTCATTTGTGTGTGCGTATTGACAAAATTGCCTCAAATAAAGGGCTGTTTTAGATATTTTCAAATTTATCTTAGATCATAAACAAAATTATTAAAAATGACATAGCTTTTATATATTTATTAGTACAAATACTTTAAAAAGAGATTTTAAGGTACGATTACCTCAATTTTTTTTACTTTTTTTTAAAAAACCTCAATCTTATTAAGATAAGATATTTTAAGGTGTACTAATAAAAAATACAAAATGATATGCACAGGGAAAATTCTCTTAGGTAATGATGTAGCATTTATGTGACAACAATTATTTGGCAATTTTAATTGAAGATAGGGTTTACAAATCCTCCTTGGGCTTGGAACAACAGCAGGAGGCATACTTCTTATTGTTGGCGGCAGAACCGGCACCGCCACCATTCTTCGTTGTGCTTGTCGGTGAAATTGGCAATTATGTGACAACCATTTTGCATCAAAGGAGGATGCGACATTAGTTGCGCTTAGCAACCAATTTCGCACCAAACAAAGAAAATGAGCTGTGAATTCTCAACCTAGGTTGTGACACCTTTTGTGCGAATTTTGCACCTCTCAGAACATGTTCGACAATAACCAAAAAGAAGAAAAGAAAAACGGTTGAGAAAGAAAAAGAGGAGATGCGACATGACATGTGAATTCGTACCCTCGCTAAAGTTTGAAATTCCTGATGTGGAGCTAGCCATTGCAAGCCGATGAGTCGCGTGTGATAAAAGGTTTGAATCGCACATCATGTCGCACCTCTTCAACAACTTCAAAAGCTTGTTGAAGTGGGAGCTTCACTTTGGAACTTCTATAAATACTTGCAACACTTCAAATGCTCAAAGTAACCCCTCCTCAGGTGATGAGATGTTTTTCTTTACATTTTTTAAGCGGTTTGATCGATTATAACCGCTCAAAGTCTGGCAATTGCTGCACTTCGGCTTTCCCCCAAATTTTCACTTAGTTTATAATTTTCTTATTCTTATATGCCTACTTCAATATATCCTTAAACATAATCCTACACCTAAATTAACATCATAACTTTAAATTAAACATCAAACATCGATATTCGAAAAATAAAATTTTCATAATCAAAATTCTTAAGAAAACCATAAACTTTATAGTTGCACATAATTAAGCTTGAAATGATAATTATTATAAAAATATGAATTATAAAGATTAAACTAAAGTGAAAAATGACGGGTCTCAGAACTAGGGGTGATAGCGAGCCGAGCCGAGCCCGAACAGAGGTGTGTTCGAGCTCGGCTCGGCTTCTTTTCATTGGGCTCAAGCTCGAGTCGAGCCTCATATTGAAGCTCGTATAACATTAATGAGCTCGAGCTCACTCCGAATGGAAGCCAAACTCCAGCTTAATTCGAGCTCGGCTCGAGCTCGATCCGTATGGAAGCCAAACTCAAGCTTAATTTGATGTGGCTTCCATGCTTCTGGATCCTTTTATAGAGAAGATTTCCTACCAAATCTCTCATATTTCCAATGTGGGATTGAGTGGATTAAGAAACTGAAAAATGAAGACAAAATATTTCCGATGTGAGATTGAGTGGACTCAGAAACTGAAAAATGAAGACAAAATATTTCCGATGTGAGATTGAGTGGACTCAGAAACTGAAAAATGAAGACAAAATATACCTTAAGCAAGATTTGAACTCTCATAGTTCAAGTTATAAGCAAGTTGACTTACCACTAAACTAATTATGGTTTAATGATAAATAATACAATTCAGAGTATATATATATATATATATATATATATTGTTTTAAAAATTGTTCTCCCTTACCGAGCTGTTCACGAACGTAATCGAGCCGAACTCCCTCTTGTTCATTTATTGTTCGTTATTAATCGAGCCTAAATTTTTTTCGTGTTCGTTTATTAATAAATAAACAATATCGAACCGAGCTTTTAACGAGTCGATCCCGAGCTTGTTCGTGAACATTCGTGTTTGTTCTCAGTCCTACTCAGAACCATCGTTCAGGTGTTTGTTTGAGTGTTCTTTTTGAACGTTTTGAAAACGGTTTTGAAAATAAATTTTGGAAAATAGTTTTATAATGTAAAAAGTGTATTGAAAATGTAAAAAGTAGATGCTGAATAGTAAAAAGTTGTATTGAAAATGATGAAATATGATAAAAATATATTAAATTTACTGTTGAAACCAAAACCATTTTCAAAGCGAAACAAAAAGAACAGGCCCAGAAAATATTTTCTTTGTCTTATCATAATAATTAAGGATTTTAAGTATTCATACGTGTCTTTGTCAATGGCCCATTTTAGTCTTTAAAATTTAGATTGAATAGGTGAGGAACACTTTAGTTTTCCCAAATATATAATTTTTATGTCATTATTATTTTTTTTTTAAATGGGGGAAATGTAATTTGTCTGCAGGTCGAAGGGGGTTGTAATTTAAGCAAACAAGGATGGTAATTTTGTAATTCATCCATTGGTTAATGAAGATTTTTTTTAGTTTATCAAATTAGGAGGGTGATTTATTAATTTACCCGCACCTAGATCTAGAGGGGGAAGATGTACTTGACCGTAAACAAAATTGAAAGATTTTAAACTTGATTTTGATTAGAGTGCTAAATGTATTTTGCCCTAACAGTAGCAAGACAGTATGACATGGCAACAAATGTGAGGTGGCATCTCACCATTGGACAAGCTTACAAATTTGCGAACAGATACTAAGTATAAAAATGAATGTGATAAACGCATTTCTAATTCCAATTCCAACCTTGAGTGTCGACCGAATCAAAACTTGAAGGAGTGTGTAGCAACAGTGAGGCCAGTCTCCCATCTCCTCTCTCCGCCATCGTTGGTAAACTTTCCCGTTGCCCTCCGCTAGTAGTTAATCGCATTCACCCGTTGTAGTTTTCTTTGTTGTTTTGAATCATAGTTATGCCAATGCGATTTCAATTCCGCATCAGTGTTTGTGTTTGGGTTTGTGTGCGCTGATCTTAATTTGCTGGGTATTCCGTTTCTCTCATGAATTTCCAGTGGATCAATCTGATCTGGGGCGATTAAAACTTACTAAAATCATCCCTCCCTCTAGGGTATCTGTTTTCTGTTACATACCTTTCTTTTGGAGGTTCCAGTTAGCTATGGAGTGCCTTGGACTTCATTTACGCCTTTGCTCTCCTTCAATTCTTTTTCCTTCCTTTTCGTTTCCAAACTATTCCTCCTCCAATGAAGATCATATTTCCCATTATATTATGTGTGGTTATTGATAAAATTGTTATAATATATTATTATGTGTGGCTATTTTCTGGGTCAAAGGGAGTATAAATTTGTTAAAGTTCTATGTTGATGCATGTGACATTCTTTCTTTAGTTTTTTACTTGTTAAGTTTCTAATTATTAGTGTTTTTTCTGGGCAGGTAGACGAACATTATTTCGTGTTAACATTGTGGGGGCAATTTTGAGGAGATGTGATTCTTCCCTAAGGATTAAACCCCCAATCTTCTCTCTTTTATTCCCTTTCCACAACTTAGCTGAAGAGTTGGCCTGCTATGACTTTGAAGGGTAAAGTTAGTCTGGTGATTGCTTTAATCATCTAGTGTTTAGGATATTTATACTTCATTGCCCTAGTTAGAACACTCAAGATACAGCGATTGGGTTCAGGGGCTGACTTGCCCCCTGGTGGCGAGTTCAACCCTTTCCCTGTGGCCCGTAGGGCGAATTCCTTTCAAGCTGTTGCAATGGATGATGTTATGGAGAGTGGTAACTTGAGTCCTTTCCAAGAAAGGGCAAGAGTATTCCCCAGCATGCGTAGTAAACCTTACACACCACTGGTGAGGTCACATGCACAACTGTGTACTATGCTAGCTTTTATATGTTCATTTTTAGTCATACTCTCTTACTCTCTCTGTCTTAATGTAGATTGAAACCTATTTTCTTAGTAAATATATAATTGACCATTTATTCCTATTCTTTTAACTTTTTCGTGGTGTGTATTCTTATCAATTTCACCTTTCCATACTGACCTGGGAAATTTTTTTCTATTATGGTATCAAAATCACATTTGTTGACCTCTGGTTCATCTGCTACTTGTGGTTTTAATAAATGCATGTGAAAGTCGTGGAACATGAAAATATGCATTGGTTTACATTAGATGTTTTGCTTAGCTTTGGAAAGCAGGATAATTTTTTTTCCTTTTTTGTTGACTTTTTCATGTTTTGTGAGCTTTTATTGCTATCAAAATTTGCATTTTTTTGGCCCCCTGTGACAAATTCCATTAACCTTGACTGGTTTGTTGTGTTCTCCAGATTTTCCGTGTTCTCGCGAGAATCAATGTTCGTGTTCTGTTTGTCATTCTACTTCTTGGTCTTGGAGGGATTTTCTACACTGGTGCAAGAACCTCTCCTACTATTGTATTTGTACTCTCAGTTTGCATCAGCAGTTTTTTCTTCGCGATGTATCTCACAAAGTGGGTACTCTCAAAGGATGAGGGTCCCCCTGAGATGACCCAGGTACTTGATCACTTTGGTTCTGATCTTCAAATTGAGAAATTTTTGGTGATGTAAAATTGTTGATGATAACTGGAAATGATTACAGATTATTTCTGGTAAAAATATTTGTAAAATTTTCTAGATTGCTTCAACATTTAACCATAAAGTACAAACTTTTCTATATCTTCTGTACTTTTTTCACCATTTAGAAATATTTTCTTTCCTTCCTCAAGTGGGATATTATCTGTTAGTATATGTTCTATGTTTTGACCAATAAAAAGATCTTGTTGGCCCTATGCGTGCACATTTTCCAGTCTTCGGGACTGAATACATTTTCTAGAAACAAGAAACAGGATTCTGTAGGGTGATTTGGGAAAGCTCCCCCCTGTCTTCAAGTGAAACATAGCTTTTGTTTTTTCCCCAAGACAGTGCAGATTCATCTTTTAATTTAGACTGGATCTGATTTTGTTGAAGCAGGTGAAAAGATTGTGTCAGTTATTTTTCCTAGTGCTTGACCTTCTATAAAATGGTGCTTTTTCTTGTAAAGTTCAAAGCTTATCTGAAATGAAATAGACAAATATCCAAGATGTTAAGGGTGTTGATGGTTGTCAACTCATGTAGTTCTTATCTCTATGGTCCTAAGCTTACTAGTTTACTTTCTAGATATCAGATGCAATACGTGATGGAGCTGAAGGCTTCTTTAGGACTCAATATGGAACCATATCTAAGATGGCGCTGTTACTAGCATTCATTATCCTTTGCATATATCTACTTCGCAGCACAACACCTGAACAAGAATTATCTGGCTTAGGGAGGTAGGATGCATTCTAAAATTTTGGTCAAGTTTTTCCCATGTATAATTTTTTGCCTGGAAATTTAATTTCTTGATTTCATGCCAATGCAGGTCAATATCTGCATATATCACCGTGGTTTCCTTTCTTCTTGGGGCTGTTTGTTCTGGAATTGCTGGTTATGTTGGGATGTGGGTGTCTGTACGTGCTAATGTTCGGGTCGCAAGTGCAGCAAGGCGGTCAGCAAGGGAGGCGCTGCAGGTGTCTACATATTGACATTCACTGTGCTTCAGAGCCACTTAGAATTTTATATTAATTGGTCTTCTATGGGTACAGATTGCTGTTCGTGCCGGTGGTTTTTCTGCCATTGTGGTTGTAGGTATGGCTGTAATAGGGGTCGCTGTACTGTACGCCACATTTTATGTTTGGTTGGGGGTGGATTCACCGGGTGCAATGAAGGTCACTGACTGTAAGTGTCAACTGTTTGCTTAATTTTGTCTTTAAGTGGCTTCAATTCACATCCTCGTGAGCTTTAAATCTAATACGTTACATGCTATTGTCACAGTACCTCTCCTCCTTGTTGGATATGGTTTTGGAGCTTCATTTGTTGCCCTTTTTGCTCAGTTGGGTGGCGGTATATACACAAAGGCAGCTGATGTTGGAGCTGACCTTGTTGGCAAAGTTGAGCAGGGAATACCTGAAGATGATCCTCGTAATCCTGCTGTTATTGCTGATTTGGTATCAGTCCTGCTAGGTCTTTATAAGTCTTTTGATGTTTGAATGCATATTAAGCTTTCAATTTGCGTCCAATCTGATGATTGATGGTTGCAGTTGCTCTTCTTTTGAAAAGAATATTGCATCTCTACATTTACTGGTTTTGTCATCATGATGAAACTGAATGAACTCTGGACATGTTTTTAGCTCTCAAAAGATTTCATGTTACTAGTTTCAGTGTTCAATTTAGTTTTTGTGATTTAATCATTGTGGTATTAAATTCAATGCATTGCATAGTGAAATGCGTTTTGATTTCGCATATTTTTTTAATAATTTGTTGCTACTAATTTGATTAGTCACTTATTTAAAGGTTGGAGATAATGTTGGTGACTGTGCTGCTCGTGGTGCTGATTTATTCGAAAGCATTGCTGCAGAAATAATTAGTGCCATGATACTTGGAGGAGCGATGGCTCAACGATGCAAAATTGAAGGCATGTATCTGCTCCTGAGAGTATTTCTGTGAATATCTGAATGTCTAGTCTCCTTACATTGAAGAATATTTTTTTGTCTTTCTTGTTGCATATTTTGTGCCCATGTCAAACCCCTGACAATTTACTTTCTCAAATTTGTGCATGGGGGAGAAAACCTAGATACTTTTCTGGGATCATAAATTTTTAGTCATTCAAGGTTCTTTCAGGTCCATATGAGTTGATTTACACCTTCTGCATGGCGGAATAGTTCTGCAAACACATTCATCACTAAATGATTTTATGTAGACACTGCTTTTGTACTCATTTAATATAGATGGATGGTCTACTATTTCATTGACATTATTCTGCATGCATCTGGTTAGTTATTGTAAAAGTTAACTAGAAGCAACAAGTAGAGAAAAGCATCATTCTACTCCTCTGGATAGTACTTAGTTGCTTCTTGGATGGGGTGCTGAATATCAAATGAGTTGTGATCTTTCCCTTTTGGCATCATTTGGTAGGCTCCTCACTACAACTCTAGTTTCTGTTTTACGATTTTGTGCTGTCTTCAATATGTAAGATAGCATGGGCATGAATATTACTTGGTGAGCCAGGAGAAGTGAGGTTCATGAAATTGATAAAGCTTCAATTTCTTTTTTGTTGGAACAAGGCATCCAGGCTCTGTTTTCTAAGATAAATATATGATTTTGCTATAGTTGCTTCTCATTCGGAATCAACTTTTGGTGCTCCCACCCGTATAGCAGGGACCTTAGGGTGGAAGGTTTTTGACTTCTTTTACAGGGTTGATACTTTTTTCTGAGCAAGATAATAACTTTCTCATCTGAGGACCTTAAACATTTTAGTTTTCACATGCAGACCCATCTGGATTCATTTTGTTTCCTCTTGTTGTGCATTCATTTGATCTGGTGGTTTCATCTATTGGAATACTATCCATTCGTGGTACACGTGATCCTGGAGTGACTGGTATTGTGGAAGACCCAATGGCAATTCTCCAGAGAGGATATTCTGTCACAATACTGTTTGCTGTCATAACATTTGGTTTGGTAATGATTTCAGTCTTTCATCTTCCTCTAACCTTTTGATTACCTCAGATATTGTTCCTTCCATTTTCAACTTTTTTGGGTGCATAGATGTTGAAGCCAGTATTGGCATTTCCATGTCTTTGCAGTCTACTCGCTGGATGCTGTACACTGAACAGGCACCTTCAGCCTGGTTGAACTTTGCCTTATGTGGTTTGGTTGGAATTATGACAGCATATGCTTTTGTCTGGATAAGTAAATATTATACTGACTACAAGCATGAGCCTGTCCGTGCGTTGGCTCTTTCTAGCTCCACAGGTCACGGAACTAACATAATTGCCGGTATTAGTTTGGGTTTGGAATCCACAGCCCTTCCTGTCCTGGTCATTAGTGTGTCCATTATATCAGCTTTCTGGTTGGGTCAAACTTCAGGACTGGTGGATGAAATTGGAAATCCAACTGGTGGTCTGTTTGGAACTGCTGTAGCCACCATGGGCATGCTTAGCACTGCAGCATATGTTCTAACCATGGATATGTTTGGTCCTATAGCTGATAATGCAGGTGGAATCGCTGAAATGAGTCAGCAGGTTTGTGAATTGAATACCTGTATCCTTTTTCTCAAATTCATTCTTCCTTGAACAAGTGTGTAATGCATCTTCTTCGCAGCCGGAAAGTGTTCGAGAGATTACTGACATTCTTGACGCAGTTGGGAACACCACTAAAGCTACCACCAAAGGTTTTGCCATTGGCTCTGCTGCTCTTGCATCTTTTCTTCTATTTAGTGCCTACATGGATGAGGTATCTACATTTGCTCAAGCACCTTTTAAGCAGGTTTGCTCTTTCTTCCTTTTCTTTTTCATGTTAATTGTTAGACTGGTTCTTGGTATCTTAATAAGAAACTCATATCTTTTAACTTCCTGATCCTACATAAAATTGCAGGTTGACATAGCCATCCCTGAGGTGTTTGTTGGTGGCTTGTTAGGTTCCATGCTTATTTTCTTATTCAGTGCTTGGGCTTGTTCTGCTGTTGGTCGAACTGCTCAAGAAGTTGTCAATGAAGTAAGAAGACAGTTTATTGAGAGGCCGGGTATCATGGTAAGAAGTGATACAGTTAGCTTCTGTTGTTCGTGTGGTTGAACATGAAGTCTTACTGTTACTTGTTAATTGACTTGAATCAGGATTACAGAGAAAAACCAGATTATGGTCGATGTGTGTCTATTGTTGCATCTGCATCTTTAAGGGAGATGATCAAACCTGGAGCTTTAGCTATTGTATCGCCTATGGTTATAGGTAGGCCATATACTCTTAATCCTTGTTCTTTTCTTTACCCTACTTTATCTTTACTTGATTCTGATATGGCCTCGACACCCTTCACTGTAGTCAGTTCATGTCTCGTATGTTCTGATATGGCAACCTATTTGATGCCCCATTTGAAGGTTGAGTCACACTATTTTATTTCTGAATTTTCCGTTCCGAAAGACTTTTATGCAAAAACAGTTGGCCTATTTGTCCTGTGTAGTTTTCTTGATGAATGTGATACTACTAGAACCTGAATTTGTACAAACTCAATGCCAAGATATGATGACTATGCTGCTGTTGTTAAGGAATAAACCTTTAATAGGATATTTCCATTACAATGAAGTTGAAGCCTCGTATGGTCTTGAAGCTTAAAATTTGGAGTTCATGTTAGTATGATGATTAGAGATTGTGAATCTGACCAAGAATTTTGTATTAATTGTTTAAAGATGGTTTATGCAATTGAAAACCTTTTAGGGTGGAATTGAAATCTGGGCATAACTGAATCAGACCTGTGGAAATGTTGTTTATGGGAATTTTGTGGCTATATAGGTATTGTTTTCCGGATATTGGGATACTACACGGGGCATCCTCTTTTAGGGGCAAAAGTTGTGGCTTCGATGCTGATGTTTGCTACAGTTTCTGGAATTCTGATGGCTCTTTTCCTAAATACCGCTGGTGGTGCGTGGGATAATGCAAAGAAGTACATTGAAACTGGTGCTTTTGGAGGCAAAGGAAGTGAAAGCCACAAAGCCGCAGTTACTGGGGACACGTAAGTGATTTTGTATATGATTATTGAGCGACACATGTGGAATATTTATATGATGTGATTCTTGTTTGCAGTGTGGGAGACCCATTTAAAGATACAGCTGGACCTTCCCTGCATGTACTCATCAAAATGCTTGCGACTATAACACTTGTAATGGCTCCAGTTTTTCTGTGAGGAGTAAGTTGTGATGCGTGCATTTGTTCTGCAGTGGGGATCGATAGTGTATTGTTTTACCCAGCATGATCAATAAATAAATATAGTTAGAAACTGTTTTGAAGTTAGTACTACAATCTACATGATACTGGTCGTCAATAGGTAGATTAACAGCAGCTGTGTTTGTAGGAGTGAAGAGAGGATAAATTTCAATTTCTAAGGCTTCTTCGTTTTGGGTTTGGACTTTGGAGTCTTTTCTTGGGCAGCAGATGAAGAACGTTTTGAAACATGTACTAAATTTGTAGGGAAGGATGATATTTTATTTACAAAAGTAGTAGTATATGGACAGCGGATTGTTTTTTCAAAAACTATAACTGTGTTTTTCTACATTATTTAACAGAGTAAATTCAAGTGATAACAGTAATTGAGTTGAAATCGAAGGTAGATGTGTGTGCTTTTTTTTTTTTTTCCGACAAAAATCTCCGGTGAATGAATTACAGTCACTTGTGGATATTGTGACACTGACACCTATAACCTATTTAACATGAGAGAAATGGTTATGCTTTAAACTATATGAACAAATGTAAGGGCCGGTTAAATACAATACAATAAAATGAATGGTGGTCATCCTAAATTATGCTACGGAATTGTTATTTGCATGATTCATTTTACTAAACACATGATACTTTTTAAAATTTTAAGTGGTAAAAAGACAAATATACCCTTGATAGTTTATAACTTTATAAAAAAAAATTTACCCAACTTTTTAACTCAGGGAAAATCGCCACAGGACGGCATTTTTTTTTCAGGTTTTCCTCGGAAAATCGTTTTTCCGGCAAAAATTTACCCAACTTTTTAACTCAGGGGAAAATCGCCACCGGACGGCGATTTTCCCTGAGTTAAAAAATTGGGTAAATTTTTTTTTTATAAAGTTAGAAACTATCAAGGATATATTTGTCTTTTCACCATTTAAAAATTTAAAAAATATTTTGTATTTAATAAAATAGGTCCTGCAATTAACATGCCCCATATACTATTCAATTAAAACTTTTTTGGGTAAATTTAGGAGGCATTGGAATTGGATCCATTCGAGCCGTATAAATATAATAATTATAATTATATTCATAGGAAAGGAAAGGAAAGAAAACTGAAAACATTCCTTACGCTTCAACTTCAACCTCATCCGATATTCTCTCCTCCTCTCCTCCACACCCTAAAATCAAGGGAAAACACAAAACAAGGAAGAGAAAAAGGAGGGGAGCAAAGAAAAACAAAACCCCCCCACACCCCAAAAAAAAAAAAAAAAAAAAAAAAAAAAAAAAGACAATTCAGAAAAGAGACAAGGAAGAAAAACAACAACAACAACAACCAGCAATTAGCGAATCAAGAAGGGTGTTTCATCTCCAAAAATCGAAAGCATCTAAATTAATTAATTCCCTGAGCAGGAGCAGGAGAAGGAAGAAGGGGGTCGTGGCCGCCGGTTAATTAATTAATTATTCATAGGTGGTGAATGCCACATATTTCTATTTGAGCCACCGTGGGTGGGGTTGGCAAATTATTAAAAAGAAGGCTGATGGGCGCCCACATAGGCCCACCAGCACTAGGAACAGGAATAGGAATCGGAATAGCCAGATTGTTCCTCCTCACCTTTGGAACGCTGTTCATCGACTCATGGTGGTCATTTTCATACGGTGCTCCGGTTGACAGCACCACAACGGCTGCCCTCCTCAGGTTCAAGAGCTCATTGTCTTATAACCCGGCCTTCGATACGTGGAATCCTTCAACATTTCCATCTCCCTGTTCAGGGAACCATCCGGCATGGACAGGTTTGCTTTGCTCCGACGGCGCCGTTTGGGGATTGCAGCTGGAGAACATGGGCCTCACCGGACAGATTGACATTGACGCTCTCCTTCCGGTGCAATCCCTTCGGACCATAAGTTTAACCAACAACAGCTTCCAGGGTCCCATGCCTGACTGGGCAAAGCTTGGGGCACTCAAATCATTGTTCGTGTCTCATAACCATTTCTCAGGTCAGGTACCCAATGATGTTTTCAAGGGTATGGCTTCTTTGAAGAAAGTTTATTTGGCCAACAACAATTTTACCGGCCCTATTCCATCATCGCTCTCAACGCCTAAGCTTATAGAGCTGAGGCTGGAGAACAACCAGTTCATAGGGCCGATCCCAGATCTCAGGCCAGGCCTCAAGGTGTTAAACTTCTCTAACAATCAACTCGAGGGTCCTATACCTTCAAGTCTAGCCAACATGGATCCAACAGCATTTCAAGGTACGTACAAACAATGTCCATTTATTATACTATAATTAATTGATGACAACATACATATATATATATATATATATATAGGGGGTAACTTTATAATTAATTGACCTTGCAGGGAACAAAAACCTTTGCGGACCCCCTCTGTCACCTTGCAAGGATTCTGTTCCTCTTCCTGATAACCAGGCTGCTAATAATAATAATAATAATAACGTTTCTCCCGAACCAAAAAAAGAGCCATCCCAGACTTCCAGAAACGTGATCATTGCCATAGCTTCTTTGGTGGCCTTGGTTATTCTCATTCTGCTTCTTGCCATATTTAGGCGTGCTAAAAAAGATAAAACACCAAGACTAGGGAGAGCACCAAGTTCTCCAGAAAAACATGCTGGTAGTAACCGAGGCCAGGTAGCAGGAATGGAACCTTATAGTAAGACCGTCCCATTGCCTGCTGCTGCTGCTGCCACCACCGGTGCTGGTGCTAAGAAAGCAAGCAGTCATGAAGCTAACAAGTTGTCATTCGTAAGAGACGATAGGCAACAATTCGACTTGCAGGACCTTCTTAGAGCATCTGCTGAAGTATTAGGGAGCGGTAACTTTGGTTCCTCCTATAAGGCTGTGCTTATGGAGGGTCAAGCTGTTGTGGTCAAAAGATTTAAGCAAATGAACAATGTCGGGAAAGAAGATTTCCATGAACACATGAGAAGGCTTGGCGGACTAGTTCATCCTAACTTGTTGCCTCTTGTGGCCTATTACTACAGAAAAGAAGAGAAGCTCTTAGTATTTGATTACATACATAATGGAAGCTTGGCCAGTCATCTTCATGGTAGGTACTGGTACTGGTACTGTATATATTTAAATTAATTAATGTTGTTTGATCATCCAACTTTAATTTTCATTCAATAATGTAATTGATGTGCAGGTAAGCATTCACTGGATCAGCCAGCCCTTGATTGGCCTACTCGGTTGAAAATTATCAAAGGAGTAGCCAAGGGGTTAACTTATCTTCATGCACAGCTCCCAAGCGTGAATTTACCTCATGGCCACTTGAAATCTTCCAACGTGGTTTTAGACAAAAGCTTCCAGCCCCTGTTGATGGACTATGCTCTAGGTCCAGTGGTGAACCCAGAGCAAGTTCATCACCTACTAGTCGCCTATAAATCTCCAGAATATGCTAAAAATGGGCGCACTACAAGGAAGACAGATGTTTGGAATCTTGGGACATTGATACTGGAAATCCTTACCCGTAAGTTTCCAGCAAATTTTATGGTTCATGACACGGCCCCTGGATATTCATATTCCTCATATATATCTGAACTAGCGGAGTGGAGCAACAAGAAGTCAGAGGAAACTGTTTTTGACTCGGAAATGCGGAACACCAAGAATAGTGACGGAGAAATGAGAAAGCTTTTAAAGATTGGAGTGGCTTGTTGTGAAGAAGATTTGGAAAAGCGGTGGGATTTGAAGGATGCTGTTGCCAACATTGAAGATATTAAAGAGAAAGATGACACGGAGTCGGATGGGTGAAAATATATCCATTCACTTTTTGTACTTTGCAACTTGCAAGTAAATTATCCAACAAAATGTGAAACAACACTAGTTAACTTGCATTAGTCTTTGTCCTTTTATATTTCTATCCTATAAAAAGCTAAATTAACCTCATTTATATCTCCTCCTTTCAATTTGTTTTATTTCTTCTTGAAATTGAAAATGTTACATTTCATTGATAGTTTATTTAACTTGCTTAGGGTTTAAATCAAGTTTACTTTTTCTTTTTAAAGGGGGGGATCAAACTGAAACTTCAATTTTTTTTTTTCGTACTTCTTTCAATAAATAAATGAAATGTCTTATACATTCTATCAAGATCCTTATTTGTTATACAACAGTTCCATTAGAAGAGTTAATTTTGACCAATATACAATTTATTATAAAATATTAATGTACAATATTTAAAATAGCTAATTTGACACATTTAAATAATTATTTATTAAGTACTAGACGATTGTAAATCACACGTGATTATATAAGTGAAGGGTAGATCAAACCTTTGTTTCAGCTCGAGGATCGGTTTTTCCCACTTTCCGATCGTTTAAAACCGCAAAATACTTCCTTAGGTTCAAAGACCCGTTTTACCCGCCATTTGATCGGTAAAAATCG
>CM028753.1:887367-1048855 GCA_016801395.1 Leptodermis oblonga
TCTTGTATATTAATCTCTTTTCTTAGTCTTGTTTTGATTACTCTTTTCCACTGTTTAATAGTATCACAGTTTAATTACCTCAATAATTTGTGCAGTTTTTTAAATCTCCTTATTCTTATATGACAGGATAAAATACACCATTTCTCCATTGTTTAGGCATCTTTTTAGTTTTCATTATTACATTAAACAAATTGTAAACCATGTAATCCCAAATTTTCCAAGGCACTTCCATGCCTCAATTGGAATGCCGTTGGGACCAATTGTCTTACCATTTTTCATTTTTTCAAATGCTGTACTTCCAAAAGTTGATTTTCCGCAAACTTGTGAAAATATGTTAACTATGAAAATGTATCTATATCCATGAAAGTTAGAAGGAGATGAAGGTCCACAAATATATGGGGGCAACACAAACAGAATAAGAGATTTTACAAAAAAAATTGGGAGATTAGGAGGTGAGGCGACTACGCCCCCTTCCTTATTCATGCTTCCACCCCAAGAGAAGAAATACTATGGCAAAGTAATTAGTAGCGGAAAGTAAGATGGAAAAGATAATAGTCAAAACAAAAAGAGTAAAATTAAAGATTCAATCTAGAAACACTCGACTTCAAAACTGAGGCTTCCTTGCATCTGTATATCCCACCCACACCTCCTCTCATTTATGGTGGAAGCTAAAGAAGTAGATGCCGTTCTAGCAGCCACTCTATGGAGCTTCAAGTTTGATCTTGCAGCTTTATGAATGGGTTTGGCTACAGGATCCATAAGCTTTAAATATATCCATTACGAGTTTTAAACCAAATCCCAGAAATCCAAACTAAAAGTCTGAACGATCTGGCTGAGATGTTTGCTTCTCTCATAAGTTAAGAGATAAGTATCCCTACAGAATATACTAGCACCCTCTTTAGACTATCATAGGACAAGAGCATAAACCTTAATCTTCACATCATTATTAAGTTTCAAATCAGGCTGATCAACAGATTAGTTATCTGTTATCTGCACAAATGACAATAACTGGTGTTCAAAAGAAAGATTCCAGGCCGAGTCATGTAGGAGCATCTCAAGCCTGTCTGTCGAATACAAGCATCTCAGACTCCTACTTCATAGTCTTTAGGGTAATTGTTTTTCTATTAGATGTAACCTAAGCTGCTGCAGCAGTTTGCTAGAAGCTTCCCTGATCATTGGTGCAGATGTGAAATATATACACTAGAACGATTTGAACAAATTTAATTAATGTTTTGAAAGATACAAATGAATCTAAAAACATAGTGCAAGCAAAAAATCTGTATCCAACACTGCCAGTTTCACATCATCATAAAGTTGCAAAAATAGTATTGCACCTAGATTCATACCCACAACAGATAAATCTCATGTCACATACAGTATATCAACTACCCTAAAGATGCTCAGATGCTAAATACAAGGAGTATCCAATTCCAAGATGTTATTCCCAAAGGTAATTCTAATGCCAAAGCCACTTGGTCTTTTACTGTCTTCAAACAGACTCACATGCCTGTCCATGAGAGGACTGTCTAATATAGCATTTTTCTCAGAAGATTGCAGAAACTTTCAAATAAACCTAAGAAGTTCTAGCATCATTTATTGGTGCAAGCACCCAAAACTTATCAAGGGTCAAATATGGGAAATTTTACATCTACTCAAACCAATGCATATCATCTCTAGCAAAAGCAGGTGATTGATTCCAATCAAAATCTTGAATCAGCCAAAAGAAATACCATGCATCATAAAAATTAAAAGCCTAATGAATGTAAGAAAAAATATTATGTGGAAGAAACCAAAGAAAAATAAATAAATAAATAAGAAACATAATAGAAGGGTGAGTGCCTTGTCCGAATATCAAGAACTAACCTCGTTCACTATTCCATCACCCCCGACACATATGATACCTGTTGATGAAAACAAAGAACATTACACAACACTCTGATTGAAATTCAGGTAAATAAATGACAGAAATTCGCTCATTAAACAATAAAAATCAAAAAAATAGAAGTACCGTCAGGGCAAGTGCTGAAGTCAACACTGGAAGCAAGTTTCCTGGCATGACCAGCAGAATTTGTTTTGACCACCTCCAACTGAAATCCAGCCAGCTGTACACATTCCAAACAAAACAACATTAGCTAATGCTTGACGAAAAGATATTTGTGAATGAAACAGGTGAAACAAACAAAGCCAGACACCAGCTTCTCCCACAAGCATATCACATTCCAATTAAAGATTTCTTCTTGTGTCCTATATACAAATAGTTTAAGATAAGTCAAAATGTTTGGATTCGTGGTGTAACATTTGTGCACCAATAAAAAGCTTTGCATTGATCTCCTGACAAGATTGAGAGGGAAGTTGAAAATACGCCTAATATTAATTCATGTAAAGATGTTCTGTTTAATTGGGTGGTTGAGCCCACCTAAAATCCTAACTACCGAAACTCTTCTCTGTTTGCACATGAAAGACTTCTAATGTAAAAACTACACGGGGGGGGGGGGGGGGAGTAAAAAAAAAACAAGCAATTTAACAAGTGGGAAGTGGTAAAGGGAGAGCCCTAGCAACCCGGAGGTTGTGGGTTCAAATCAAACCTTGTAGGTTTCAAGGTGAAAGTAAAAAATAATACAAAATAAAAGCAATTTAACAATAGGGTTTATTGCAACTGTAGCTCCAGGAATACCAAGAAAACCATACAGAGCAGTCCTTTACAAGAGGAAAGTAGCTAATTTACCAATAATGAATACTATGAAGGTCTCAAGTAGCAAACTACATGGGATGTCTTCCAAATATTTGATTTCATTTCAACTGTTGACCTTTAAAAGGAAAATTGTATTGTAAAATTCAAATGTGATATTCCTAGCATCCTGCTGAAGTTGGCAGAGAATAATTAATAAGTAAAGAAATGAATAAAAGAGTTCTCTCAACAAAACCATAACAAAGAAATCAATAACTCACCTAATGTCCAATTTAAAGGCCAAGCAACAACTCCATTCCTAATTACTCTAGTTTTGTTCTTTATACAACAAAACAACTAAGCCTTTGTCCCACTAGAGTCACCTAGATGATCATATCTCAACATCGTGTACAACTACAACAACAACAACTAAGCCTTTGTCCCACTATGTGGGTCGGCTATATGAATAATATCTCGCTATCGTGTATGGTCATGGCACATCAATTCATTTATATTCAAATATGACGTGTCATATTTTAAAGTTGCTTTCCAATTCTTTATAATTCTTCCTCTACCCCTTTTAATATTAATTAATGCTTTTCTATTTTCTACCCATCTTACTGGGGCATTTAGGGATCTCCTACATACATGTCCAAACCATCTTAGGCCTGTTTCTCTCATTTTTCATCTACTGGAGCTATTCCTACTTTATTTCTGATGTTACCATTACTTATTTTATCTAACCTAGTATGCCCACACATCTATCTCAATATTCTCATTTCTGCTACCAGCATTTTTTGTTCATGTTCATATCTCGTCACTGAACTAGTCGGAACTGTAAAGCATAGTTGGTCTTATAGTCATCTTATAAAATTTTCCTTTAAGCTTTTGCTGCACTTTACGGTCAAAAAGTATAGATAATGCACTCCTCCATTTATTTCACCTTGCTTGAATCCTATGTGTTACATATTTATCAATTGCCTCATTTTCTTCGATTGTAGACCCTGTGTATTTGAAACTTTACGATTCATTTGACTCATGTTCGCCAGTTTGAACTTTTATCATATTGGTATCTACATGATTGCTAAAGTGGCATTGCGCATTTTCTACTTCAACATTACTTATAATAAAAAATTTTGATTCTAATGCTTCTCTCCACGCTTCTAACTTAGCATTTATGCCCACTCTTGTCTCCTCTATTAAAAATGTATCATCTGCAAATAACATACATTCAAGGATTGCTTACCAAATCAAAGAAATATAGATGCAGACCTATATTATTTGGAAATTCACCAGATATTCCTACTGGTCTTACAAATGCTGCTATATGTTTACATATATCTTTTATAGTTTCTATATATGCTACTCTTACCCCTTTCCTTTCTAATACCAGCCACATATGTCATTATTTACACTATCATATACTTTTTTCTAAGACAACTGTGACTCTTGACATGAACAATGGAACTTGTCGTAGTTCAGAAAATGAAAATATTCTGAACTTGGAGCATTGTAATTTCTGACACATACACATAAACAGAGTTCGTAGCCAATGCATGCGGATCTTTCGATAGCCCTTCAAAAAGTCAAACAAATTTCTCTCGGATTACAAAATGTCAGCCAAAAGGTTGGCAAGTTAAGAGACTTTTACAGTTTGGAACAAAACAAGGTCTCAAAATTATTTCTCATCTTCACCACTGTGACAAGTACCATTCCACGAATTACAACTTTAATGTTGGAAAGCCATTCTTCAAATTCAGCAGCTGCTTGAACTTAGTCTGCTAAATATAATTAGTGTTGAAGTCAAATTTGGCTACCTGCGCCCAGGTCAGCGGATTAAAAACCTAGACCTTTTCACTTTTAGCTCTCAATTTTATGGGATTTGCTCAAGTACTAGGTTAATTCAGTTTTTTGGATACATTTCCCAAAATGGTTATAAGAAAACGTAAACATATGATTAATGAAATTAATTTTCTAATTTAAGATGTTGTGAATTCAAGGAAACCCCACCTAATGCGATTTGCGGTTTACACAAGGAAATCTAGGTGGACCCTAAAATTGCTACTTCACCTCCTCCTTAACTTCCATGCATCAGTTCTTACTTCTACTTTTAATTTTTCCCTTTCTTTCATCTGTTTCTTACTTTTTCCCAACTATATTCTCAGTTAACGTTGCTCCTCATTTCATCTTTCTGTATATTGTCCACTGGAGCTTTCAACATTCCCATGGACATAAGAATACAGAAATTGAATTGGAAAGAATAATAGTGAAAATATTTCCCCTATTGATTGCTTTGCTGGTCCACAGAACCTGTTCAAGCAAACTAAAGATAGTGAATTAAACTGAAATCTCACCCTTTGCCTAAATTTTGGCTCTATCCATCAAGTTGAAACAATCAAGTTGACAGAAATTATGCTTTTTCCACTTGATGTGCTAATGTAGGTGCAGATGTGGGTAGCTTGTGGAACAGCAATATCAACTACATTGAAATCATGATGAATGTCAAACATCGGAACGAATAGCAAATTTCTTTTGCAGTTTCCCAATCTATGTAACAAATTCCCTGAGTATCTACTCTACATAACTGCCACCTTGAATCTTTCCATGAACTTTGAAATTCTCTCGGTTAATGAGATTATCAAGCCTTTGGGAGAGCAATTGAAGTTATTCCTTAACATCTCCTATTTCCTGCTGTCATGCCACTAATCATCTGTGCTCTAATATTGCCTTTGATCAAGCCAATAGGCTCCAATTGAAATCAAGAAGAGAACAAACAGAAGGGGCTAACTAGCATACATAACCGAACACTACGGTTATAAGGAAAATCAGGACAAACTAAACGAGCATTCCAAGTGATAAGTACTTGTTACAAAACATATTTTATATCAGAGTAGTAGACAAATATTTATGTCAACCTTGAACCTAAATTAATTAGCACTCCAGATTTTGAAGCAATAAATTTGAAAGTACTATAATAAATTAATTTTCTGAATGAATATAACTAACAGATGCGTTAACAATATAGTACAAAGATAAGCATGACATCTTGATACTGCTAAAGAAAATACACTGCTATACTACCCATGAACACTTAACTGAAAAATAGTATATTTCATCAACTTGCGCAACAATCCTATCCCAACTTTGTGCGCCCCTGTTCGACAGTGCTTCATCTCTAGATTCCTCAAAATGCTCCTCAACCAAAATAACTCTTGCTCATCATTTGACAACTCATCCAATCCATCAGATGAACAAAATTCTCTCTACCCAAAATTCACTCAAAACCTTATTCTTGGATTTCTTTTTTTCCTTGGAATTATCATTCTTACACATGTGGGTCAACCTATATATACAGGCAAGAATAATGCACATTCAGCGAGTTAAAAATGTTAAGCAGGAATTCAGCCACAGTTTTTTCACATGTAGATAGATATTTAGTGAGAGGTAAACAATGTTGAGATATTTGTGAAGGAATGTAGAATTCATAAAAATTTGGTGAAGAGATTCTATAACGGATTTTGACTCTTGGGAATTCTAGAGGTGGATTGTGGGGTTGTTGATTATTAGCTATGCAAGACAGAAGCCAACAGAAAAGGAAAAAAACAAATTTATTAGGACACTTCTTGTATGGCATTAAAGTTGATTTTACAAATATTAGAAGTGTACTGGAAATGTAAGAATATGTATTGAAATAGTAAAAAGGCATTTTAGAAATATAAGGTGTATTGGAAATGATGAAAAACTATTATAAAATGTAAATTGAGTCCCAAACAATGGTTTGAACCTAAATACCATACAGGGACTAATTAAGAGAGTTCAGATTTCATAGTATCTCAAGTCCTTTATATTAAAAATACAATAAGACCAGGAAACTTCAGGGAACTAAAAAGAGGATTAAAACCTTCTACATGAATATGTGAAAAGCAGAATTATTACTGCATCATACAGATATTGTATTAATGTGAAGACAGTTCTCTGAGTCACCTTTCAAACATGCAACACAGTTTTTCTCCTTTCCCAGTTTTGTTAGTTCTCAGTTTTTGTCCATTAAATTTTAAAACCAAAGCCTAAGGTTTTGATGGCATGCACCAGGGAAGAGCAGCCTATCCTAGGCTAAACCAAACCAGTAATGAGGAAAACTAGATGACTTAGTTCAACAGCTCAAGCTTAACCTGCGTGCAATTATGAGGACCAGGGAGAGGAGGGGCAACAATCAGATTGTGACCAAGAACTGATGAACCGACCAGAAGGTTAAAAGGAAAAATTATCCTGAATGCTTGAAAATCACATGGCTCAAACCAATTTTGAAGTCCATCAGAAATAGTAGACCCTTGAATAGATTAGATACTAATCCACACGAGAAACAATTTAGATTGGAACAGTCTGCCAATCTATGACATTCACCCAGATCACGATGAAGTTCATGCAGCGGATTTTTACCCTTTACCTACGTCAGCACATCAAAAGAAGAAAGCCTGTTTGCACCAATATGATGATCTTACAATTTTCTTTAAGGGAGGAAATCCATGGTCAAAGGACCAGCTTTTAATCATGCTGAACGTGATTTAGTTTGACTGGAACAGTTTTGCCAACAAGCAAAAATATATTTTGAGATTCACGATTTCTAGAATTTTTAGGTCCCAGGACAGCTTAAAGCACCACCCGAAAAGGAAAAGAAAGCAGCACGAAAAATCTTGGTGGCTGGGATTCCTTAGATCAAGGAAACTAAAGGTGCATGGGATCTTCTTTTTATGGCTGTTAAAGGCAGATTTATAATTGTATAGCATTGTGATATTGTACATATGTGAAAAATTACAGAGCCAGTTATGGGTCTCTTTTCAAACCTGTGGCAGGGTTTTTGTCCCTTCTGTGTAGTTTGCAGTTCTTGTTCCATCAATTAACATCTCCACAAAGAGTCAATCATCAACAAAACTACAAAGGTAAAACAGCTGGGCCCCATAATCAATATGACTTGGATCATATTGACTGTTAACCAGCTACAATCGTACAAATCAACTTCTACACTTATGATTTACTAGGTAAGCATGTCTTACATCTTCATTTTCATCAATTACCATATATTTCTGTATAGCTGTAGCGGCTAAAAGTCAACTGGTGGAACAAGAGACTCACATGGTGTATCAGATGATGTAATAATGAAAAAAAAGATCAGTATGAACTTACCTTGAAAACTGGTTCAACCACACCATGGAAAACTTTACTTGAACGACCCCGTCCAGACCGAGGATTCAAAATAACAAGCATTTTTGGTGGGTTTTTACATTTAATATAAGATTCTGGAGGAAATTCATGCGAAACCATTTCTGAGGCCTGTTTTAAAGGATGTGGCAAACAATTGATATAGCATTGCTGATCTGCAAATGCACCAACCCATTGAAGGGCTTCTTCTGGGGTAGAAGCTAAAAAGCGAAAATCCTTCCGACTTCTCCCAGCTTTTACAAAACAAGAAAGGCCAGATGCTTTTTTATAGGGATAGGAGTGCACTGTAAAGTGCCTAAGACCTGAACAATATGAAACCTGCCAAGATAAAATTGCACCGCATTTAATAATTTGCAAAAGAATATTTTCTTATTCATATCATTAAAAAGAGAAAAAGGAAACTCACTGATATCACATCCTCGAGACGTAGCATTTGATTACCCCAAAGCAAAGCCTTGCTCGTCAACTTAGCCTCGATAGCATCCTGGCTTGCAGAATCAGTTTCAGTTTGGACATCAGTTTTTTTACTTGGTTTTCTCCGATCCAAGAGCAGTTTCCCAGAAAACACATCATATCCTAACAAGTCAGACTGCTCATCTCCAATATCAATTCTGTGCTCCTCCCCTTTAGTTGACTTGGGATCATTGTGGTTTACACTGACATCCGTACGTAGAGAAGCTTTTCCTCTACTGCGCTTTTCTGGAAAGACAATTGGTGATGTCTGTTGTCCAGTTGTTATTTGGGAACATAGTGCCATACGACGAAGAGTGTGCTGAGGTGTAAGTCTCAAGGAACTATTCTTCGAAAGACTAGGAGCGTTCTGCATAATACCTTGTTGCAGAAAGGACAAGAACCAAAACTACTGCTACCAGCAAAAAATTCTCAGATCCAATGAGCACATAAACCCACGAAAAAAGTACCTCAGCCTTTGTATTTAAAATATCTTGATACTGGTCAAAATTATTATCCAGCAATCAAGCTTGATGTGCAGAAAAGCTTCTTTGACACACAGGAGCTTCACCGTTCCACATAGTTAAAAAAATGCAAGCTCACATGCGGAGGCTGGTAGCCTATTACCAAGAATGTATCCCTATTGCCTGACAAACAAGATTGAAATCCAAACAGCTTGACATATCAAACTTTCTTAATCGAAACCTGGTTTCTGTAGACCCTTCATCAACTATGAGTTCACATTTTGTAGCTAGAACCCCAAAAAGAGACGTCCATGTGCTTTCCCTACGTCATCCATAACAAAACTTTTCTAATGCACACAATAAACAAACCATACCCAAGATGCCAAAGTTAGAAACACAAAATCCAGGGCAATCGAATACTGAAACTGGAAACATCAGGTGGTTCAATCATCCTTACAAAAAGAAAGACATTTCAATTCCAGTAGTAGAACTGTTGACCCTAAAAATTATCCTAAACATTATATTATACTTCCGCATGATCACTGAAAGCATATTTACTGCAAATTTTACAATATAGATTTCAACAGTACTCGCAAGAACATCAAAACATGGTAATATTTGAAGAAATTCTACAGACCATTTTGAATACTATTTAGACAGTTCCTAAAAAAGTTTTAAGAAATCCCAAACCAAATGTCCTCACTACGCCCCAATCATGCAAAGCAACAGCCCAAAGATCAAAGTAACACCAGAATCAACAGACCAAAGCCCTAATTGAATTATTTCCACAATAACATCCTTCAGGTAAAGGTCTAACATCAAAACATGGTAATATTTGAAGTAATTCTACAGACCATTTTGAATACTATTTAGACAGTTCCTTAAAAAAAGTTTTAAGAAATCCCAAACCAAATATCTTCACTACACCCCGATCATGAAAAACAACAGCCCAAAGATCAAAGTAACACCAGAATCAACAGACCAAAGCCCTAATTGAATTATTCCACAATAACATCCTTCAGGTAAAGGTCTAACATCAATTTTTACATACTCCGACAAAAAAACCGTTTGACTAACCGTTGAGAAGGATGACCGGGATACAGTAGCCAGCGTTCAATCGACCGCTCCGGAGAACAGAAACGGAGATCAGCTGCGAGAGTTTTGTATGGACGGTGGCTTGGGTGGGTGGGTTCGTGATTGCAGAAAAGGGTCTAAAGCCTATTGTCGTTTTTTGAAGAATTCATTTTCATTTGTTTGTTAGGATGCTTTTATATTTTATAGATAATTGATTAGTAGTCCGTACTAGTATTATTTAATGCAAATATACTTTCATTCGTTTCGTATATTTGCATTAAATAATACTAGTACGGATTACTGATCAATTATCTTGCTTCAGCTTTCCAACCTATTATAGATAATTGAGGCGTGCTTCTCGGGAAACAGACGCCTCAAAGAGGCGTTCTTTCGCGAAAACCACGCCTCCACCAGGCGTTTGTTTGAGGAACAAACGCCTCGTAGAGGCGTGTTTCTCGGCCAGAGGCCTCCGGGAACCATTTTCCCTGGTTCTTCACCGGGAAAACGGTTTTCCAGAACCAAAACACAAACAATTCAATTCAAAGCAATCACAGCCGGTAACACCACATCCGATAACGCAAATTAGGAACTAAAACACTACCAAAACAATGCAATCTTTCAAGTGTCATGACAAAATTTCCATTCACTTCACAAAATGGAACCAATTACACATCCAATTATGCACAATAATTCAAATTAATGCAAAAAAAGGCCGAAAAACCCAGCAACCATGCATTCAAAACCTTGCCCATAAACAAAACAACAACCAATTCACTTCAATTCCAACATTTTGAACATATTTAAAAACGGGAAAAAAACACCACACACCTAATTAACGGACGTCCGTGAGAGTGGAATGGCCGGATGTGGAGCTGCGCAGGAATGGAAGGATTCGGCCGGAAATGGAGAAGCCGAAATTGGAGAGGAAAATGAGGACCGAAGCAGCAGCAATGGAGAAGCCGACTTCAACGAAGCAGCACAGCAGCAGCGAAGGAGAAGAGCTGAGCGAAGGAGAAGAGCTTTTCAGCCAAAGTGAAAAAAAATTTTAACGGCAAGGATTTTTCTGTCATTTCACACCCTAATATTTAAAAAAGTGGTGTGCATTTAGTAAGATGTGACCTATAAATAACATTTCCGAATTAGGAATATGAAAAATGCATTAAAAATTATTACGAGTTGCAAAGTAAAACACATACGCGATGTTAGTAACACTGTTTGTCGTCAATTTTACAAGTTTGGGCACAACTTAAAGAGAGTATGTTAGTCTTTCTCAGTGATTACCCTTTATTGTATTGTTTCCCATTGATTCTCCGTTGTTTTATTGTCGAGAGTGTCATCAGGGCGAGCAAACGCATTATTCGATCCGAAATCAAGTTTTGGCAAACAAACGAGATAGCGTACAATTAAACTTGGGTGAAAGATTAAGCCCACTTTCAAAATAGAAAGAACCCATATTAACTTACCGAACACCCTCGTCTGTGCTACATTTTGCAGCCCATTTTCGCATTTCCAAGTCGACAACCGTCTCCGCTGCCGCGCCATCCCCATTGCGGCCGCCGTCAACTAGTAGAGTAGTACTCTCGACTGGTGTCCAAATTCCAAAAGGAAAATCCCTCTCGAAGTGCTTGTCCTTGTGGTTGAGGCCCTGCCCGTGAGAATTGCACCAGAATTTAGGAAAGAAAAAGAAGAAGACAAAATGGCTTCGTCATCGACGGCCGACCCCGGAGAATTGCCGGAGAACGATGACGTGGGCTCTCTGTTCGAGGGCATGATTCTCTTTACTAGTCCAACAGCTGCCGTGCTATCCGATTCTCCTCCTCCTCCTGATACTAGTACAGATGCAGATCATCATTCTGGTCAAGAGACCCATGATTCCTTGTCTTCAACTTCATTTGCTTCTTCTCCACCCCCGCCCCTCGATGAGAACTTATTCGCCGATCTCAGTCTCATGGTCGAAAAGCCCCAAGAAGAAGAAGAAATCTCGGAAGAAGATCATCACCCTCGTCCACCCTCAACCTCGTCTGCCGCCCTCCAAATTTCCCTGTCCCGAAAGAAGAAGAGAGCTGCTGGTTTAAGGATTGGATACGGGAGAGAGAGAGTTAGAGATCAACATATTCCTTCCCATGCCAACGATCAACTGCTAAGAGATCAAGATCGAGATCATCCCTCCTTCCAAGGAGGAGCAGATTCCATACCAATTGAAAACAATGAAGAGCAAAAAAGATACCCAGAAGCAGCGGTTTCTTCCTTCCCTCCGCCCTCCCAATTGCAGGATGAAAATGAGTTGGAGCAAGCAATATGGAAACCAACGACAGGCACAATAGAGCCCAAATTTGAAGAAATACGGACTTTCATTGCCCAGAAGCTCGATAGTGCTCGCCAAGCTGTATCTTCTGTCTCCGTGGCTCGAAAGGATTCCATTCGGGAGAGAAGAAAAGCTGCGCATCTTCTGTCTGATGCATCTGTCAAATACTTGGAACTCGAGAGGGACCTCGAGGAAGCCTGTGAAGCAGAGGATTTTGATAAAGCCGAGCGGCTGGGTGACAGTCTTGCTTCAGCCGACAAGGACAGGGAACGCTTGCAGCTTGCCCTGAGAGATGCAGAGGCTCATTCCGATGCTCTTGAGTCCAAGATGCGTGAGGCTTTGGAGTCCCAGATTCAAGCTGAGGAGGAATGTGTTTCTTTGCTTCAGAAATTTTCCTTGGTTAGTTCTCTTAGCTATCATCTCACTTTCATCACTTCAGTTTCTCCCTTTTTTTATTTCATACAAGCAGGATAACTTTGCTTCACATATTAGGATGGAGCTCTTTAAATATAGTGCTTTTTCTGTACACGTCTTTAAGCTTAGCAACCTAGTGATGTGTGGATTCCACTCTATAATGATTTATTTGTGTATTCAATCTCTTATCCATATGGTTCATAGTTTCAGTTCATGGGCTCGATTTGTTGATTATGGAAAACCTGATTTTCTTTGGTTTGGTAGGATGCTTTGAGTTCTGCAGATTTGGTCCTAGAGAAGGCAGAAGCTGTATTTTCGCGAGAAATGGACGAGTGGACATCATCAACTGAAGAGGTAGAGCTAAGAAGATTACAATTAGAAATCGAATCTCATTTGATGAATGAGGCACGATCAGCTTTAGAAGACTCCATTGTGCACTCGACGGAAGACGATCAAAGCGAAAGAGACCTACTTTACAAGAGAAGAGAAATTTTGACTGAGGAACTACAAAAACTATATGCCTTAGTGAAAGAAAAAGAAGCAGAAATAGCAGAAAATGATTGCAATATTGAGAGGGTTGAGAAAAGTATTGCTGGTGTTGTCTCTAACTTTGAAGAGGTGCAATCAGGCCTGGATGAAATGGTTACTAATCTTGAGACCAGCCTTCGTCGGCTGGATTTAGAGTACCAACTGTTATCTCAAAGGAAGAAACAAATTGATGATGATCTGTCTCTGGAGGAAGCCAGGGTTACAAAGGTTAAAGAAATCTCCAAAATCTCTGCAGATGAAGCAAAGATGTGCCAGGAAGTTGTGAGGCTTCGGAAGAACTTGATGCAGTTTACTTTGAAATTCTTGGAAAATAAAATGAGGCTTTCCAAGACTGAGCAAGAGCTTACTGAAGATGTAGGTGTGCTAAGGCTGGAAATCACTGCAGCAAGAACTTCTCTTCAGGTTGGTTCAACTTCGCGAGCTGCGATCCTTGTTCTATATCCTGTTTGGAATCTTCTTTTAAGTCCAGCATGTGTTACATGCTACGAAATATTATGTTCTGTTGTTGAGGAATGATAGGTGAATGAATTATTAGGAGAAAGAGGATAGGAATGAAGTTGAACCGAGTTAGGTGTAAAAGATATACCTTTATATGTCATGGATCGACCCAATCTTTTCCAAAATGCCAAGTAGTTAGTTCTGTATAGGGAGGAACTTATCTAATTCAAGATTATTTTTTGCAGGTTTTATTATAATTGTTGATTTTATTCCAAGAGCTTGGTGATCACATATAATCTGCTTATTAGAAAATGCGTAGGATGGATGTCTCCGTGAATGATTTTCTGGACTTTGATATACATTTTAAGAGCCTAAAATGTCTTTCTAAAATAATGTGTCATGAATGAAGTTTCAGTAGAAAGAAGAAAAGAGACGTGCAAATACATTATCTCTCCCTCTCTGAACTCTATACTTTTGTGTCTGTGCTCATGTAGGAGCTATCCTCATCTAAATCAAGCATCCAAAAGGAAATTGAATCATTCAAGCAGAGGCTTTACTTCATTGACAAAAGAGTTCCAGAGCTGGAAGCCGAGAAGAAAGTTGCTGCTAGTGCGAGAAATTTTAAAGAAGCGGCACGCATAGCAACAGAAGCAAAAACAGTGTCAGTGGAAAGAGAGGGAGTGGGGGTAAAAATGGAGGATGCGAAGTTGCAGCTTCAAAAGCTGGAAGAACATATTGACAATATAATGCAGGGGCTTGAGGAAACTGAAATGCAGGTGTTATCGAAGACAAAGGAGTTGGAAAAGGCTAGATTCCAGAGGCTAATTCTAGTTGCTGAGGCTGCTACAGTAGAGAGATCAGCTGCTTTAGATTTAGGAGACCTTGAGGAAGCAGATAATTTAAGTGCAGAGGCTGATGCTGCAACCGCGGAAGCAAGAAGGCTTAAGCTGATTTACTCTCTTGAGGATGATGATTTGGATTTGGATCATCAAACTAAACATTTTGTTCCCTTGGAACAAGTTTCCAAGCTTGATGTCAAGCAACTGGGGGCGTCTTTTGATGCTTGCATGAGTTAGTAGTTCATTTTTTGAACTTGTTATTCTTCTTCTTCAGGTACAGGACAGGACAAAATTATTTTTTTGGACAAAATGCAAGTCTTGCTTCAGCTTTCCAACCTACTTTTCCATTGTTGAGGTTTTTTTTTTTTTTTTTTTTTTGCCCCTCAAAGAAGAAAGTGAATCAATTTTGGTTGTATCCTTTAAGAAAAAGTGGATCAATGTTGGTGCTACTGCTGGAGACTAAAGATGTATCCATATAAGGGCTCGTTTGGTTTACAAGAGCCTGTTATTATTGTTTTGGATTATCATTTTTATGACTATCGAATTCTTACTTAATTACGTTTGATTCGTTCTCTCTCAATCCTCACTTCTCAAGAGATTTCATCAGTTTACTTTGAGGATTTAGATTGTAAAATTTTATGGTTCATTTAGTAATGTTATTAGACGATATAAGGCTTTGTGGTAATTTTTTTTAATCAATTCATTTAATAATTTAGACAAATTTTTTAAAGAAAAGTTTTGATAATGAACCTTCTCCCTTTTTACTTATTCAATTTTTACATTATTAATAAGACAGACACATATTTAATATGTAACTCTTAATATCTATTAGAGTACATTTATTTAAATATGTACTCCATAATTAACCTTCCAACTGATTTCTTTTAAAAAAAAATAAAAAATAAAAAAACCTTCGAACTGAAGCAATCAGCAAAGACTAATTTACAAAACACGCTTAACGGTAAGTACACTCTAAAGTACATGTAGGTTGTTAAACTCGTATTTTGGGTTTAGAATCAAAATCGTAGAATCGGAAAAAATAGCTTAACATTGTATATTTATTTTAAAATTTGATTATAAATGACATATGTATACAAATTTAAATATAAATTGCTAATAATCATTTAAAATTAATTATAAAAGTTAAATGTGCATGTGTGGGAATAAATATTGGTAGAATCTACAATTAATATTTGAAAATAAAATATATTAATTAATATTTGCAATATGTTTGACTATATTATCAATTAATTGTGAGGAATTATAATTTAATAGGAACACACCTATTTTAGAGTGGGAAAAAACAGCTAACTCTAAAAAGAAATGAAAACTTAAATGTTAAGAAGAATATTTGAAAACTTGTCAACAAAGAGTTTGAATATGGGTGAAAAATTAGTAGTTCAATAGAAAATCACAACTTTTAAAGAAAACAAATGTTATTTTACTCAAAGAAAAATTAGTAGTGTAATAAAAACCCACAAATTTTAAAAGGAAAACAATAAATATAAACATTTAGACATCTAATATAACAAATGCGCAAGCTTAGCTTAGTGGTAATTTAAGTTATGCCAATTCCTTCCAAAGAGCAATTTTAGGCAGGAGTGCTTAAATTGAGCTATTATCCAGCCTCTCCAAAAGCTGCCCATAATAACTTTTTGGGTGAAATACAGTTTCCCCCATGTGGTTTTGTGTTTTGGACAGTTTCCCCCATATGCTTTCAAAACTGACAGTTCCCCCCTCATGGTTTTGGACTGAAGTGTCCACTTAACGTAAAATGCCTTCTCTAACGGCGCGTGAAGCGAACGCGCTCAAGACGAGAGTGGGGGTAAACAAATTGATGATGTCATTAATTTTGTTCCCAAAATAACCTCAACTTAAAAAAAAAAAAAAAAAAACAACAACAGAAAGAGCACTCTGTTTTCCAGTAATCATCCAGCAACATCAATTAAGGAATTCCAATTTGAAAAGAAAACAGCAGTAGCATCAAGCTATAATCTCCCAAATTACAGAACACCCCAAATTTCCACAACCTTGTTCAGTCAAAATTAGCCCAAAGCAAATTCTAACAGAACAAGCATTTCCCAAAAATCAGAAATTTAATTTCAGCATATCATCCATCCAGCACAGTCAACCAAAGCCTAGGCCATCACCGTAGAAACAGAACCGTGCAAGTAACTCTTCCCTGCTGGCCGAAAGCAACCGTAACTGGCCCGAAACTCCAAGATTTTGGACAATCCGACAGCCCCCAACCGGAAGCATCACCAACCCATCACAGCTCTGAGACAACCCACAACGATTTGGCTTCAACAAACGACATCTCGGAGCATCCTCTCGTCATCGGAGTTTCAAATTTCCGGTGGAGCTCCACCTCTTCGTCGGAGTTCAACCGATAAACTCACTTCGGTGACGGCACAATGATGCAACCCAACCGAATGAGAAAGAAATGCACTCCACCCATTTTGAAAATCCACTAGACTTGAGTAACTCCAAAATGAAAAGAGTCCAATATGGCTTGAAAACAGCATTCCAGACCCGAAAGTCCGCTCAGACCCAACCCGTTTCACCCAAATAACCCACGACCCGCATCAGACCCGATTACCCACATTTCTGACCCGCATCAGACCCGGTCGGAGGTGGTCCAAATCGAAAAGAGGTTGCGGGAGACTCCCGCAAAGTTGCAGAAATGGAACCCATTTTGATGGGTTCCATTTCAGTTGCAGCAACTAATGGGTTCCATTTCTGTTGCAGCCAGTTGCTGCAACTGAAATGGAACCCATCAAAATGGGTTTCATTTCAGTTGCAGAATCCCGCAACTGATATGAAACCCAACAAAATGGGTTTCATATCAGTTGCGGGATGCTTTAGGTTTAGGAAAAAAAAAAAAAAAAAAAAAAAGTAAAGGAAGAAGGAAGAAGATGATGAACAGTGCCATCGTCTTCTTCCTTCTTTCAATTTTTTTTTAAAGTTTTTTTTAAGAGGGGTAATTTAGTCATTTTTTTTAACACCGTTAGAGAAGGCATTTTCCGTTAAGTGGACACTTTAGTCCAAAACCATGAGGGGGAAACTGTCAATTTTGAAAGCATAAGGGGAAAACTGTCCAAAACACGAAACCACAGGGGAGAAATTGTATTTCACCCTAACTTTTTTGGACACGTTTTTGACTCGTAGACTCTTACGAGTCTAGCGAGTTTGGGCGATTCTAGTGAGTGTAGGCCAAGTCCAGTTTAGAAGACGATCCCAATCGAGTTGGGATCGATTTTGTCATCCTGACTCGTAAACTCGGACTAGTGAATTAGGCCGATTCTACTGAGTCTAGGCCAAGTCTAGTTTAGAAGACGATCCCAATTGAGTTGGGATCGATTTTGTCATCCCGATGAGTTTACGAGTCAAGTATGGAGTTTAATAACCTACTACCGACCGCTCTAACTTTCGGACTCTCTCTCATCTAAGATTCATCTATAATGCCGCTATGTTCTCCACCTTTGTGTCAACATTTGGGGTATTTTCGTCCACCTTTTTGTCAACATTTGGGGGTATTTTCGTCCAAAAAAAGGGAAAAGTTTGACCCTCCCACGCTTCAGCATCGGAAGCTGGATTAACATTTTTGGGCCCCACTTCTGACATCCGGTCCTTGGATAGAAACTTCACAGTTTCGGGTATTTCGTTTTGACCGAAACGACGTCGTTTCGATCAGTTGTAGTACTAAACGACGTCGTGGAAATAAATTATAACCCGTGGTTTTTTGCATCGGTCTTCTAAACTCGCTTCTTCTCTGTCTTCGTCATCGCCTCCGAGTCACTTTTTCGGGGGTGCGTACTGTCTGGCTTGGGCCATGGAGTAAATTGTACAATAATCTTCTTCCTTCCTTTATTTTCTTCCCGATTCTTGTTTTCTAACCCATCATCCCTCCTCTTTTCTTTTCCCTCATTTTCTTCTCTTCATCATCTTCACTGTGGACGTTCTTCCCCTCCTCTTTCTCCTCTTCTGCATCATCCAACGACTATCGCCTGCGCAAAAGTCATGGTTGTGAGTTTTATGGAAGGTGATTTGTTGCTTCTTCTTTTCCATCCGCTAACGAGTATCTCCGGTGCAATGTGTGTTTTTTTTCCCCCTGTTTCCACTTGTTTTTTGTTTTCAATAGGAGAAGAAAATGGCTTAATCTTTGTTTTCAAATTATTTTGTGCTTTTCAGGCTGTTCCGATGATGGGTTAGAAACGATGGTCACCCCTTTTGCTTCTTTCTTGATATTTGTCTTTGGTCTGATTAAGCATTTTTATCGAAACTTTTTTCCTGATTTGTTGCTTCAGCTAAAATCATGACCCAGAAAGATCAAAGAAAACTATGATAAAGGTTGGTGCTTTTTTTTCCGTTGATTTAGTTTCTTACTGTTGATTTTTTGCTTTTCCTTTTTCTGGTGACCAATCTCAGGTTCATGTTTGTTGGGTTACTGGGTGTTCTAATGGTGCTGCAAACAATTGGAAGGTGAAAGATTCATTTTGTTTTTTCCACTATCCCTTGTATTTTTATTTTTCCCCTCTTTATAGTTCTGTTTAGTTCTTTTTTACCTTTGGCCTGATTCATTTCTTCTGTTTTCCTAACCAGTTTTCATTTTGTTGCCTAATATTGTTCGCTGTTTGAAGTTGCACTATGAGATCCATTAGGATTTGTAAAGGGACCTTTTAATTTTCCTTTTTCAAATATTCTTTTCCTATTTTTTCTGGGCTAATGTTGTCTCAGTGTTGATTAGAACCTGAAAGCCGCAGTAAAGAAGAGCAAGAGAAGGGAGAAGGTTGTTGTTTTAGTTTTCATTAGTTTATATATTTATGATTTTTTAGCCTTTTCTGAAGGATGTTAAAAAAGAAAAGGGATAAAAATTAGGGCTTTCCAAACGAACTATTCCCGTTCTAAAGAAATCTGATTGGTTTTTTTTCATGGTTTTCAATAGAAGTGGCTTCTCTGAAATTTTCTTTTCCCCGATTTATTTTTCTTCAGCTTTTTACTGTTACTTTGTGAAAGATTACATTTTTAATTTATTTTTATCGCTCTGTAAGGCTATGTTTTTTTTCATCCAATTTCAGGAAAATATCATTTTTTTCTCAAAAATATTACGTAAAGAAACAACATCATTTTTACTAATTTACAATTCAAATTTTAAATTTTTTTATAAATTTTTACTCACATAAATTTATAAAAAAACATAACTATTACATTTTTTTTCTTTTTTCTACACAAATCTTTAAAAGAAATTCTCTTCAAAACCAAGTTTCTTCCCTAAACAAAAATTTTCTAACCAAGTTACTAAGAGAACAGAGCCTTAGATGGGAACTTCTCCTGGTTTGTGGCTTTAGTTAAAATAAAATGAGGACTCCAGAAAATTCAAGAAAAAACTTTAATAAAAGGTTTGGAATTTTCTCTCTTTTTTCATTTTCCATTTCGACTTGGTTTTGGATTCCATTCTTTTGCTGTTGATTTGTTTTATGTTCTTGCTTCTTTAATGCTTTCTGTTTTATGTTCTTGGTTCTTTTATGGTTTCTCTCTGGTTTTAGATTGGCAGCAAATGAACAGCAATCGTTTGATTTCTGAGCATTCTTTCATTGGATATGCAGCCTTTATATTCTTCATATATATATGTTTATTTTTTAGGGTTATTTTTAAAGCTTACTGTTGTTCTCACGGTTTGGTGATTGATTTTTTCGAATATTTCGAGATTATGATTTCTTTCCATTTTTTTTAAGGATTTATTATTGATTATTGGAAATAATTTTGGTAGTGAACTGAATGATATGTGTGCCATGTGCAGAATACTTGCGGGTCTAATCGTGATCATGGTTGAGTTAAGTGGGAGACAAGTGTGGGAGACAAATTGGAAATTCAGCAAGAAAAGGATGTCCCACTGAGGAAGAAAAGCTGTAAGATCAAGAAAAGTAATATGTTCCTTTTTTATATTTATGAGGAAGTAATCATTTCTGTTCTTGCCTCGTTGGTGAAGAATTATTTACCTATCACAGTTGTGTTCTTATATGTTGCGTTTCTGTTGAGTGAGAAATTTTAGACCTTCTGCAGGCTAAAACCATTTGCGCTGTGTTAAGTTTTGGTTCCCTCCAATAATTTATCTCCTTATGTGTGGTATACCTCCATGTAACTACTTTCAGCCATTTACTCTGTACATGAGGACCATCTTCCTTAGCTACTATAAAGCTTGAGTTACTGCAGGATTTCTTAATGCCTCATTTCCTTAAAGTTCTATAAGGCTTTTGTTTATTACGATGCTTCTTTTGCCCCATATTTATTAATCGTTTGATGTTGCTGGAGTTTTTTTTATGTTCTTCATTCATGTATGTATGCTCTTAGAATTTAATTTGTTATTGATGTTTAAAACATGACTAAGTTTCTTTTTCCTTTGGATTTCGAACCTGCTGAATAATGGATTATTGTTGGCTTTGTTTATGGTATTTTTAAAATGATTTTTTTTGCCCTGTTTTTCAACCTCTTTTTCCTCTCTATTTACTGAAAAAATATCGAATGATCTTTTATGGCCATTTTCAAAAATATTGCCTTAACTGTTTTCCCTGTTTATAGTCGTTTGAAAATTTTTAAATGTTTTAAGGTTCTTATCAAAGGGACTATATAGAAAAGAGGAATGGTTATTCCCACTTTTTAGTTGCAATTACTCTCAGCATTTCTCAGGCCTTTTAAGCTTCTGTGTCCCTTAACTTCCCTGGCAATGGATGCGTTTCTTGTATGTGTCAAATTAACTAGGAGGAACTTCGTGAGGGGATATTTTGATACTCCATTTTGATACTCCATTATGGTACCCCTTCTGTTGATCTCCTGCTGATGGCACTAATATTAATATGGGCTTAGTGGAGGGTTTTTTTTTTTTTTTTTCCCTCCCAAAACCAGGAATTCTGCACCTTTAATTTTTGTGCGGGCCTCCCCAATTCTTTTCCTCAAATTCTTGAAATATGTCTTTCTTTTTGGATTTGTAACAATTTATGGTACCCCTCATACTGATGTTTAATTATGGGGTTAGTGGGTTTTGGTTCTCAAAACCATAATTTCTGGAACTTCAATTCCTTTGTGGCCCTCCCTATTATTATGGTACCCCTCTTGCTGATAGCACTAATATTAATATGGGGTTAGTGGCTTTTGTTTCTCAAAACCAGGAATTCTGCACATTTAATTTTTTCCCGGGCCTTCCCAGCTTTTTTTCTCAAATTCCTGAAATCTGTCTTCCTTTCTGGATTTCTAACAATTTAATCCACCCCCCCTGCTCATCAAGGATATATTATCAAGATTAGAATATATTTCTGGATTTCTGGATTTCTTTTTCCTTCTCGTTCCTTCTTGTTTCCTTCTCCTTTTTTTTGCTGGTTGTTTAAAGTTTTGAGTTTGTGCAAATTTGGGTGATTGAGGGCTGAAAGAAGGAAGAAAATTGATGGAGAAGATGGTTGGTGTTGGCTTTAGGTTCAGGGAGCAGGGGATAGACGTTGATTTCAGAGAGCAAGAAGAAGAAGGCAAAGATCAATTAATTACTTCTGAGTGCTATTCAGTCTTTTGAGGATTAAACATTCCTTTTGTTATGTTTTTATGTTTGTGAAATTATATCCATATGAGATGTTCTTCATAGTTGAAGAATCATGTATTCCTGACAAAATATTATAGTCAGTTGTGAGCTTCTTCTTTTGTTCTAAGATTTATTTTGATTATCTTGCATTATATGGGAACTAAACTACTTCTAGCAATGGGTTTTGTGAAAAATTGATATGCTTGCCTTAATTGATTCATGTGTTTCTTTTAAATTATGTCAAATTGTCTTCATAAAAAGATCCCTAAATGAGGATGGAGGGGCGATAGCGCTGCCGAATCCTCCTAGTTGTAGGTAATCCGGTCTGGAAGTACCGCCCCTCTATAATCTGGAAAGCCATTCGGAGCCTGAAACATGCTTCCTTATAACTCACCTACTTGCTTCCTAAGCAATTAGGGCATTTTCAATGGTTCTACCAAAAAAGAATGTATTTTATTGCCACATCATCTGACACTTCACCTAATGCCTTTAACATATTTCTCTCCAATAATTTTACCCAAAAAATAATTATTTATGGTCCTACTATCAATTATCATCTACATTTTATTATTTTACTTCTATACAATTATTTTGCTCATTTATTTTATTATTTTACTTCTATATAACTAAACATTATTAATAAACATTTTAAAAACATATTTTATTTTCAAATTATATATTAATTACAGTTAATACATACATAAAATTGATTAAGAGAAATTCCAACACACAAAAATTGAACAATAATTAAAATTTAACACACAAAACAAAATAATTTTCTTAAATTTCACAGAAATATATAATTAAAAACTTCCTAATTATGGCTTACTTGCTTAAAAACGTTGGCCAATAGCAAAGGAAAAAAGTTCATTAATTGAAAACAATGGGCAAACCTGGGGTCGGAAGGGTCGACCCGGTTCCCGGTCCGCCCTGAGTCTTGACCGGGTTTGACCGAATCTCCACACTTTCGGGTCTCTCTTATAATTTGGCCCGACAAGGCTTGCGGGTAGACTAGGTTAGGCCAAACAACACTGGGTAGAAAGGGGGGGAGGGGGGGGGGGGGGGGGGGGGGGAAGAGAAAGTGAGGCATGTTTTTGCTCTCCAAGGTAAACAACAAGAGTACTTACCACTAAACTAAAATGACTTATTTGGTTACTTTTGTAAAAAATAGTATTTTAACTCATATTTTAATATGAATCATGTGCTTTCTAATAATAATATATTAATTGGACCATCTAAACTAATGTTAATCTCATTGTAGTTCCTTACTATTTATAATTTTAAAACTATAATTTTTTATTAGTTGTTTTCTTTTCATTTAAGTTTGTTTAATTTTGTCATGTATTAATCTAAAATACGTTTTCATTTCTTACATCAAATTTTATCTTTTTTTCCTAAGAAAATGTAGTAATATAAATTTATATATTTTTTAGAATATAACTAATATTTTATAATTTATTTACTCACTGAGTTTTGTAGTAATGAATTTTAATGTGTAAGATAGTTGTAAAATTCAAATATATATATAATTATTGTAAAGAAAATATATTTTAACTAATATTATATATATTTATTTATTTATGATGTCATCCGGGTTGACCCGAGTCGACCCCCCGAGTCGGGCGACCCCTTAGTCTCGTGCGGGTCGGTGTTCGGTCCAGGGCAAACAACATTGCTTCTACCCAGGTAGATAATTTTCTACCTCCCCTCTTCTACCTCAACTTCTACTTAGCTTTCACAATTGCTTCTACCTAAAATGGGTGGGTAGATGCTGATTGCCATGTCAGCATTTACCATCATTGGAGATGTTCTTACACGACTTCTTCTGTTTTTCCCTAAAATGAAAAATATAAATAGTTTGATTGCTTTTATTTTTCTTAATATAATAATAATTGGTTCATAATTAACATAAACATAGAGATAAACCGTAACGACATGATATTTGTTGATAAATTGTGACAAAATAAATATTTTCGGATGGAAACAAATGAAGTAAAATATAATATTTTCACAGCGGAAAAAAGAAGAAGAAACCTCAAGACAAAACAAAAATATAAAAATTATCATTGATTAATAATATATATAATATTAGGAAAAACTGGAACGCTTAAAGTTTTTTAGGCTAAAAACCTTGAAACTATTCTTTTACCTTTTTCCCCACTGATTAACGTACTGTAAGCGGCTTCATACCGCAGCAGAGGAATTGAACCTCCGATTCCCATTCCGGTGGCCTCGTCACCTCTCAGTTTCATCTGCGGTGAGGGACCTCATCCACCTGTTGGTACTTTGGCTGATTGCCACCGCACTCTTTGCAAAATCGCGATTGTCGGAAGGGTAATCTCTTGTTCCCGAGTTTGTCTACTAAGTATTATGATTGGGTTATGGTTACGGTGTGTATATTTCGATATATATATATATATATATTTGTCGTCGATTAGTAATTCTGTTTTGCTGATTGCTTCAGTTAAGGCGTGTAGACTCGTGCTAGTTTCTAGGGCTCTTTTGATCCCGATTTGTAACTTGTAATTCCAAAATAGAAAAAAACTTTGACTACCATTAACAAATGTATAGTAGTCGGTGTGGAGAAAAAATTGAATTCTATTAGACAGTTGACGATGCGGTCGTAATTGGGGAATATATGTTGGTTGGTTGGTACAGAGTTGGATACGTCGAACAATAATAATTCATGGTTTCTTCAAATTGTTGCCCCCACATAGAGGCAAGCGACACCAGTCTCCCAGAAAATGAACATTTTTCCTTTTCTAGAAAGAGGATGAAGTTAGGTTCCACAGATCTTCCGGAAGACCCTCTCCCTTCTATGGACACCTCCGCAGAACTGAGCCATGGGTATTCACTTCTTGTTGTTTCTTTCGATTTTTTCATCTTACTGGATTTCTTGAATTTGTTATTTATTTATTTTATTTCCCAAGTTGCATGAGCAATGTTCACGCCTCTTCATCTTGCTGCAATGGCGATGGGCGAGTTGGCTCATACCTAGGAACTGAGGTGTGCTGTCCGTCAAACAGCCATAGTGGCAATATTTCCCAGTCTCTAGATGTCAGTGGGCCTTCATATGGTAAAAGCTATGCTGCTTCTACTGTACCATCATATGTTACCGGATGGATGTATGTCAATCAGAATGGTCAGATGTGTGGCCCTTATATTCAGCAGCAGTTATACGAGGGCTTGGCTACTGGTTTCTTGCCTGAGGAGCTTCTTGTTTATCCCATACTTGATGGGTCTCTTGCTAACTCTGTGCCCTTGAAGTATTTCAAGCAATTTCCTGACCACGTCGCTACAGGTTTTACTTATTTAGCCTCAACCACCTCTGTTGCTAGAGGTCCAGCAGGTTGTTCAGTGGTTCTTCCTGCGAAGAAACAGGAGTGTGCTGTGAATTCAAACAATTCTGCTTCCAGGCATGTTGTTTCTTCCACGGGGGAAGCTTGCGAGTTCATGCCTCAATCTGTGCCACTGGTAGACTTCTCTCTGAACATATATCATAGATGTGTGTTTGTGTGTATACATGTTTGTGCTATGTAGGATGCTTTACTCCAGTATCTTTACATTCATGTCCGCAACTTCCCTTACATGTTGACAATATGACTAACTACACTGTTTTCGTGGCTATTCTGGCTTGAACTGACAGACAGGTGAACGCTGTTGGTTGTTTGAGGATGATGAGGGGATGAAACATGGTCCACACACTCTCATAGACCTATACTCGTGGTGTCACTTTGGATATCTCCATTGTTCACTGAAGGTAAGCAATGACTTCGTACCTTGATTTTTTGACCGGGGGCCGCTGCATTTTAAATATAAGAGCTTTTTTATTCAGAATTCAAAGGTTAGCCCTTCAAGACCTCTGTTGTGCTGTAGCCTTACGTAGTTATTACCTTATAATGCCATATGAATTGATGCAGGTCTATCATGTGCACAACAAATTTGAACCATTCACTGTGCGTTCTTTAGTGAATACCTGGGGAATGGCTTGGCAAGGAGCCAGCATTGAAGATGTGCAAAGGACAGCCATGTCTACTAACTTCTCATCAGAAATTTCTGATGAACTTTCTGTCCAGCTTCACTCGGGGATCATGAAAGCTGCTCGTCGGCTCATACTAGATGAGATTGTTGGCCATGTAATTGTGGAGTTTTTTGCTACAAAGAAAGCTCACAAGCAGTCTAAGGCAGAAATAATCCAGCAGCCTGTTGAAACTTCCTTGATAAATGTGAGAATGATACTTGTGCATTGTACGATACGATTTATATTCCTTGTCGAAAACATGCACTCATATCTTTTTCTCTGTTCAGCCTAATTCTATTCATCGGAAGAACAACCGTACTACTACTGGGTGTGAGGCCAACATATCTAGTACTATTTACCAGCAGTGTCCTAGCATGGCGAGGTTTCCAGTTTGCTTCAAATCTGTTGGCAGTTTTGAGAATTTTCAGGCTGCATATTTTGTGGTTTGCAGGAGGTTAATGGATTCTTGCATGGATTCCATGTGGAATGCTGTGTTTTATGATACCGTAGCAGAATATTCATCCAGATGGAGAAAGCGCAAACGCTGGCACACTCCTACAATTTCTCTGGAACTTGGCAGTTTTCCTAAGCAGCTCCATGAAACACCTGCTATGTTTCCAGCTGAAAATGTGTGTTTTGAGATTTTAGTTTCCCCTTGTAATCTTGTTTCTTTGATTTTGGCATTGTGCCTGAATTGCAATGCAATAATGCAGTGGCACGTGGAACAAGAGACCTCTGCCGGTGAAACCGCCTATTTGCCTCCTGGATTTGAAACGGTTGCAACAGTAGGAGATTCAAGTTTTCCGGATGACATCCTTGAGACGTTTTTTGCTGATCTGCATTTATCTGTAAATATGTCATTGGTTCCATATTTTGAAAACCTTTTGGAGGATGAAGTGAGTAACTTTGTTGATGCTCGAAAAGTGAAATTAATTGAGGTGAGGAGAGTTATGTTTTCTCTGTAATCTTGGTGCTTATTCTATACTTCTTTCTTCTTCTCCCACATGTTCCAGGAAAACTCAAAAAGGAATATAAAGAAAAACCTTGTACTCAGGAATGGTTACTTTTTTTTCTTTCATTTACTCTTTTCTTCTTTCAGTTGCTTTATTTATTGAAAGGTTTATTCTTTATCAGCAGGTTTGTCAACGCGTTTCTTGCTTGAAAGATTCTTTGATTGGACATGATCCGCCTGGGACTATTACTGTGTCGAAAGCACCACCATCTGATGATGTTGAGATGCCATCTCAGTCTGAAGAACTCTTTCATCAGAAAACTGTTAATGAACATCAAACTTCTGTAACCAATATTTTGCCAAGTGTATTTAGTAGTTTGTATTTGCCTTTGGAAAATTTATGTAGTAATGCAGTCGTTGATAAGTTACAGCCTGTCAAATTTAAGGGCAGTAGCAAAACCTGCTTTTCTTCTCCAGTATCTAGATTTAAACCCTCCAGGTCAGATGAATGTACACCAAAGATGACCTTAGATGCTGCTTTGAGAATATTCAGGAAAAAGGTGCATGATGATGTGGTTGGAGAGTTGAAATTGCTGTTTGTTGAGGATGCTATATTAGCAGCCTCAATTATAGCGTTGAAGAAATTGCCCAATTTAGATGACCGTAAGGTATTTCATATCGTTCTTATGGCGCTCTTAAATTTCTTGCTTGCTTGTCTTATATTGTGTACAAAAGTTAGCAATCTCCATCTGCTGCTTTAATTTTTGTGTGCGGGTGTTGTAACTAAATATTTCACTTCATTTTTCTAGGGGTTGGCAAGTAGGAGAGTTGATGGCAATTCCTCCCTTGAATTCAATGAACATGGGAAGAGATCTGCTGCAATATCTGGCTTGACTGGAGAGCAGACGTATTTCCGCAAGAAAAAATTGGCTAAGAGAAATTCAGGGACTCTTTCTCACTCTTCAATAACAGGAAAAATGGAAGTGCACAGACAATTAGTGCAGAAGTCAAAGAAACATGACATTTCCGAAGATACTCCAACTATTGCTAGAATTGGAAATGCAACTGTGAGTTCTAAATCATTTGTGGCACAAGATTCCCCAAGTGATGCATGTGATACTGCAAATCTGCTTGATGATTGCTTCTTGTTAGATACTATACCTAGGAAAGAATTGGAAAAGGAGCCTCAAGAGGTTAAAGGTATCCTTTTCTTTCTGTTTTTTGGTTTTGTTTGGGCAAGGTGTGGGATTGGACTTGTTTCAGATTTTGCAGAGGTAAGATAAAAGTTTCTGTTGCTTCATAATATGCAGAAACGGTAGATGTTCCAAGTGGCAGCTTGGATTTCACGAATGTTGAGAAAATTGCTAGCTACCGGAGTAGGAAATTTGCAAATACGGAAGTGCTGTCTTCTGGCTGCTTGGAGAAGACACCTAATGGTAAGTGTCGTAGTTTATTTTTCTTCTATTATGATTTGGTGACAACATTTTTTCTGTATGCGGAGAGATTTTTGCTCTCTGATCCAAAAACATTTTTTGTCCCCCGCTCCCCACAACCAAATACAGCAAGTAAAGTAGTAAAACCAAGAAGAAAGCATTTAGTGGATGATGTTGCACAACCACAAACCCAAAAAGTTTTGAAGCTCGAAAAAGGTAATATCAAGCAAGCAGCTCCTGGATGTGTTGGTCCGCAAAAGAAAAAGACAATGAGTAAATCCAGAATGTCAAAAACCTTGCCCCAATCTGAGGGATGTGCTCGATGTTCGATCAATGGATGGGAATGGCGTAAATGGTCGCTTAAAGCAAGCCCTGGTGATCGGGCACGTGCCAGGGGGACTGAATGTGGTCATGCTCAAAATGACAGTCCAGATGCTAATGTTTCTCAGTTGACGAGTGCTAAGGGACTATCTGCTCGAACAAACAGGGTTAAGTTGCGTAACCTTCTTGTTGCTGCTGAGGGTGCCGATCTTTTGAAAGCTACTCAGTTGAAGGTAACAGGAGCAATGGTAGTAATTGTTTTTCTTTTGTTGAGAGCTAGTGAATCATAGTGCAATAACTTCAGGCAAGGAAAAAACGTTTACGCTTTCAACGGAGCAAGATACATGACTGGGGTCTTGTTGCATTGGAGCCAATTGAAGCAGAGGATTTCGTTATTGAATACGTTGGGGAATTAATTCGTCCTCGTGTAAGTGAGCATGCTATTTCTATTTCCTGGAAAACACCCTTGTTATGGAACTCTACATTCTGTGGTATTTTTTTTGCATTACATTTGTTTCTCTTTGACTTTTACTGCTAACTCTATTGATGTTTGTTTATTCTTGAATTGGATTTGTGCTCCAAATAGTCTTTGAATTTTTGTCTTTTTATCATATATTTACTTGTCCAACTCCACATAGTGGGACAAAGGCTTAGTTCTTGTTGTTGTTGTTGTATCATATTTACTTATCCATATTTGTTTTAATTATCCTTCTATGTTTCTGAATTATTAGATATCTGACATACGGGAGCGGCATTACGAAAAGATCGGAATTGGGAGCAGCTATCTTTTCCGATTGGATGATGGCTATGTGGTGGGTGAGACCCTGAAAATTTTCAGTTTCACTTAGAAAAGATCTGACTTTCACTTGTTTATTCTTTCTGAATCTAAGGCTCTGTTCTCTTGTGGCTTTGGTAGAGAATCATCACTTTTTTTTTTCCAAAACTTTACACAAAGAAACAACTTTACTTTTTCAACAATTTAAAATTAAAATTCTAAAATTCCCTCTAAATACCTACTCACATAAATTCAAAAAAAACACAATCATTACACTTTTTTATCTCTCATCTACACAATTTCCCAAAAAAAACTTCCCTCCAAAAAAAAACTTCCCTCTAATAAAATTTCCTCTACCAAAGCCAAAAGAGAACAGAGCCTTAAGAGACTTGGTTGCTAGAAATTTGAGGGAGCCAATGTACTGAGGCCCCTTTTTCCCTTTAAATCTATTTCTGAACAGTTTAGTACATATCTTATGGGGTACAATAATAAGGAGCTGGTGAATCATGAACTTTATGAGTGTCCAATTTTCTCTGCTTAGCTTGATCTTTATTGCTTTTCTCCAGTTTGCTTCCATAATTGACACGTCCAATTTATTGTGCTCCACGGATGGATTACTTACTTTTGGGAATTGCTTTTTCTCTTTCATCCTTCTTATTTTCAGTCTGCGAATTATAGAGTTTAGATGTGATCCTGAAGTTTCATGTGAACCGTGGTTGTTTGTACTGCCTCTGGGTATCTTCGAACTAAGATTGAGTTGCTTCTATTGTGAACTATGATTTTAAGTGAAATGATGACATATTTATAGTTTTTTTAGGATAATGTGTCTGCCTTTCAGTTTGTTATACTCATCTCACATTGTTAACATTTTTTTCTGTATTTATTTTCAGGTTGATGCCACAAAGCGAGGTGGAATTGCTAGGTTTATAAACCATTCATGTGAGGTAACTGTTATGCAAACTGTGGTTCTGTAGTATGACAGATAGACCTCATTTTCACATTGAAATGCTTTCTTGCAGCCTAATTGCTACACAAAGGTCATAACTGTGGAAGGTGAGAAAAAAATTTTCATCTATGCGAAACGTCATATTGCTGCTGGTGAAGAAATTACTTACAACTACAAGTTCCCCTTGGAGGAAAAGAAAATCCCATGTAACTGTGGTTCAAGGAGGTAACTGATTATTGCCGTTAATACATTCCAGATATAGAAGCACATACACAAACCTTTTATTCAACCCCCCGCCAAAAAGAAAAAAAACCGTTGTCAGGCATCTAGAAATGATATGCATGTTTTTTAATCCACTCCCAATTTAGTTGTTACAATAGAAATGGTGATCATATGATTCATAAATCTTTCATGTTGTGTGGCATTGATTTCAATATTGCTTGACCAGTTAACATGTGGTACTTGGTGTTACATTGCGTTAAGGTTACTTATTTTGGTATGAGGATTTTTGGTTCTCACAACCATTGACTGTCTGATACTACTTCAAAATGATTACCCATAAAAACAAAAGGCATTTCAGTGTGGTTTGCAATTCCAAGATTACACTTAAAATATTGTATCGTTCTTTGTAATCTGCGGCTGTTTGGAAAACCTTTCCTACTCCTGGTGCAAATATTTCTCTTCCGCCGCTAATTAGCAGGGCTTGCTTGTGTTCTGGCTGTTGCACAGCTTGCTGTCTGTAACAATTATTTTCCCTTGAAGACACCAACTTGACTTTGTAGATGACTTGTATTTGGTTTTCAGGTGTCGTGGCTCACTCAATTGAGATGCTTAGGCCTTAGAGAGCTGTGCTGGTTTGTTCATGTATATAATTATTATGTTGAAAAACAGTTACAAATATTTTACATTATTTTTTATAATTGTATTTTTTTTTTTCTGCAGGTGATTCCTGTAGTTCAAGATGTTGAATTCATTTAGGTTTGTAGCATCTGATCTTCTTCTTCTTCTTCTTCTTCATTTTTTCCAATCTATTTTGTGGTTTCGCTGTTTGATAATCATGAATTAGGGATACAGAAACAGGATGAAGATAAGGCCAAGGCAAGGTCATTGTTTCTAAATCTAGGCAGTCTTTCTTCCTTTTCTTTCCTATGTCTCTTCTATATAAATTCTTCTGGTCAGTTTTCGTGGAAACTCAGCCTGTCTATAAGTAGCCGTTGGCAAGCCTGGAGTTTCTGGTTCATACGGTAATGTGGAGGAAAGTTGTTGTTGGTTAGTACCAGTGTAAACTTTTATATCACTTCCATGATATGGATCATATAAATTATACATATTGCCAACTTACATGACGGAATTAAGTATTAATTGTTGTTGAGTCCTAGTGGAGTTTGCATATTTGTGTTCTATTCCATGTACTAGAGCATTTTGTTCTGTTCTGTTATGGAAAAGTGGCACTTTTAGTTCCCTTCGTATGGACCAGTGGCAAGACTCTTTTGTTTCATCAGTAATACCTCTGGCTCCACATATATATATCTATACGTGGTAAAATTGGTTTGTTAGTAGTACACGGTTTAATTTGTTGTGCTTTTTCAAAAAATATATTTTCAAATTTTGTATTGAACTGAAAACCCATTCCAAAATTTTGGTTTATCTTTTTTTCTCCATTACTAAAGCAACAACGGGACTTTAAATGAAAGGCTGAACGGTAATCATGTCTTTTGTTTATGTGTGGTCAGAGTTGTAGATCGGGGGTAGAAAAGGTGGAGCAAAAATTGGAAATGGGTTTTTATATAAATACTCTCTCCCTCCGTCTACTAAGAGAGTTCAGTTTGAAAAATTTGTAACTAATTATGAGTTGTAAGGTACAATACTCAAGAATAAGTTGATACTTTTATTTTTGTAGGGTACGTATATCTTGAGTTTCTACGTGAAGATTAATTGTGGACTGCATATTATTATATTAGTAAAGATATGTAAAATTTAACAAATAGAAACTAGAATACTTTATTGGGACAAGTACACATAATTATTTTTTAAACAGGAGTGTTACATATGGGACGAGTACAATTGTGTTTAAATTTTTGATGCCGAGTAACATAGGGGACCAGTTGTGAAACTAGAGAGACCAAAAGTGCCGCCCTTTTTCCTTTTAATGAGAGGGAGCCATGTAAGAACTTGGAACATGTTCAAAAATGGTGGTTGTTGATGATGAGATGGTAACCTGGGCTTTGTTCTTGGTTTCAGGTAAATTACACGATTCAGTGCATATAAAGAGGCGGCATTTGAATGTTTGTCATCTTTATGAAGAGGATGAGTTGTGTAGATACACAGTATCTCTGAGTTGCAGATGAGTTTCCCCTCTTAAGAACTGAAAATTGGTGTTTTACATTGTGGGGCAAAATTTGAGCCTTGGTAAAAGTAAATGTAAAAGTAAATGTAAAAACACGATTAGTTTGGGCCACCAACTCACTAATTTTATTTTTGTTTGTTGTTCACTTTCACTTTTGGACCCAACCCCAAGTATTTATCATTAATTTTTAAGTTTCCTTGTGAAAAAAACCACAAAGAAGAATCAAGTTGCATCTCACCACGTGAAATTTGTCTGTAACACTAGAAAGAATCTCTGGGGGAAGGGGAAGAAGCAATTTATATATAAAATTGAATAAACGTTTTATGGTATGTGTATGGAGATCTCAATGACGTGGTGTTGTCTTCATTGTTTATGGGCGCAGGAAGGAACAATCTCATTCTCAACTAGTGCAAAACTGCCAAAAGAAGGCCCCTATGGTAGGTATGTATATATGTGTTCCTTCCTATCTACTACCTTTTGTTTTATTTATTTATTTTAATCTAACTTTGTGAAAAGGCAAATCATGGCAGCTAAGAAGTTTGTCTATGTAGTAGTGCAGTGCTGAGTTTGGTGTTGTGAACTTCCAATTGTGGTAGAAAAACTTGCATAAATCCCATGCATGCACAAGATAACCCCCTTCCCTTGAGAGAGAAATTGGCTCGGTACTCTAGTGTATTAGGGTAGATGATATCATACAATTACAGAGCATAAACTTTTGAATACGAACAGATAAGAATGTTTCAACAGAAGCAGTGCCGTGCCCTGTCCACGAGTCATTATGCTTGTAAGGGATTAAAGAAATCGTATCTCCATCTAATTTTAATTTGCTATTATTATGGTATGGTATGTTATTAATCTACAATTATATATATATATATATATATATATATATATTTCGGAAAATGGGCAGTTGATTCATAGTGTTTAAGTTACCCATGATTTCGAGAAACAATATCGCATTACAAAACGATAATACCAGCATGACAAAATCATAACTTTTACAAGGTTTGCAAGAAGCCATTATTAATTGTTTGTCTTGTCTTGTCTTCAGATGCCATTGAGGGTAACCACGACACTACGAGCAGTAGCAGAGTCACGGTGCTCACAAAGCCACACACCCTGAGAAGAGCAAATCAAACAATTAAGAATGCACCACAAACAATTTTGAAAATGCCATTACAACTCTAATTGATATTATATCATCAACACCCACACACCAACATGCCCATGAGTAATCCAAATCCATAGAGCAGATAAATAATACTCAAAGCAAATACTCCGTCGTTCTAATATATATATCATAAGCAATTGTACCTCTACTCTACTCGAAAAATAACCTATTTAAGACGAGAGACAAAAAAAATCAGCACATAGTACCTGCCAGGTTCCCATGTTAAGCTTTCCATTTGTAATAGGTATCCTGCACAATCCAAAAATCTAAATAACAATAACAAAACTCATCCACAGAAAGTAAAAGTAAACAATAAATGACACGCAACGCACGTTAGGGTGCAGCCAAACATTGAGGACTTGATATGAGCAGGCATGTCATCTGGACCTGCAGAGTTATGCGATTTCAGATCAGTATCTTCGATGCTACTCTTAACTCTACAGGCAACATAGTTTTTGAAACTCTGCATTTTCTTTCTAAAACAACATTTAAAACTTGGGACTTCCATTACAATACTTCAAATTCAACAAACCACTTCCTCTACCTTGGGAAGAGGATGGTAAGAAATACATACAACTCATGCTATTTCTGTGGCAAAATGAGCCGAGCTCCCTCTTTACAACAGTCTTATCATCAAACTGATTGGAACCATGAGATGGTATGAAAATGATGACATCAAAAGTTCATGCAGTTTGATCGTGAAAAGTAAGAAACAATCAATGGACTAACCTTCCAGAGTATGCTTCCACGGAGCTGCATATCCCTGGAATCAAGCTCTAACAATAAATAAAACTAAAGAGAAGCTGCCATATGCACTACTAAGTAAACCACAAAACTAACCTCTGGAACCATCCTGTTTAGAAATGTCTCAGTATCATCTCGAACATCGGAATCATAATTCTCATTTATGGTTAAGGAAGCACTAGTATGCTGCACTGTTTTGTTGTTTCAACCAACCCAAAAACAATGTTATCCACAAGAACAAGAATGTCGTCATTCATTTAATAGTAATACTTACAGAAAAAATGTGCCAGACCACATCTGAACCCAGACAAGTCTTGCCCAATTTCCTTTACAATCTAATAATACAAATATCACCCATCAATCCCTTAATTCATCAAAATAAAAGCAGAAGCTTATACTGAAAATGCAAATAAAGGATTACGTTTGTATGTATGGTAACTAAGAACTATTAATTGGAACGTTTATTTCCAAAATGCGAACAGTGGAGCAAATATAAATAGGATTGTTCCCAGGTCTCATAATTAATCTAGGTATTCGTAAAAGACTTGAGTTGATTATGGAGTATAAAAATATTAATTTGACCTTGGAGGTGATAAGATGGCAGCCTCGTCTCTGCGGAGGGATGGTAATAGTCTTCTGTACCCATTTCGGTGCTCCAACTACATTACTTGTACCCGTACCAATACCAACAGGGGATGCAGAAGAAGCCATCAAATAGAGAAGCTTGCGGTTGCGGTTGCGGATAGTCGGCAGATGATGTGCGGTGGAGAGATGATTTAAGCGGAAGCTCCGAGTGCCGCCGCTGCCGCCACCAAGGTACGAAGAGGCCAGCGGCGATGATATAGAAGGTGCTTGCATTTCTATACAAGTCCAGTCCAGAAGTTTAAAAGTTTTGGTTTTGGACCCCCGGCCCCATTACAAACAAAATTATGGGTTTGGTTGGGATATTTTTGATAAATTTGTTGCCACTCTGATTTTGAGTTTTAAAAAATCCAAATATCTTTATTTCTTCAAAAAAAAAAAAAAAAAGTTGCCTTTTTATTCCTTGAAGGTATTTTTCACAATAAGTATATAAAACGTACTCCCTAGATTATTTATTAAACATATTCATCACTTATTTAGAAAATAACTACGCTGTCATATTTATACTTAATTACTATTTATTTCGTTTGTTTATAGCAATTCAGTTTCAATTTTATTTGTGTCATATTAGAAGGGTTTTTTCCCCCTTAATATATACATACGTGAGATTCACAATTGCCTATAATATGTAAATTGAGAATCTTAATTACTTATATTAAGTTTTATAGCCATCCATAAAAATGTTATAACTTAAACTTTTTTTAATGGAATGAATAAGATGTAATTAAATATTGTATTTGTTCAATTTATTGCTAGAATAATTTGTTTTTGGAATGAAAATTAATCAAAGCCTAATATCCATAAATTGTTTATGTCTTTATAGTTAATTATTATTATTATTAAATATTGAGCATATATTTTGTTTTTCTAAATTTCAATTTATTGTTACAATAGTTTGTTTGTAATTAAGCAGAATATCCATTGAACAGAGGGAGTGTTTTAATTTTCAAATTATATTAGGGATGAAGAATGAAAATGATGATTATTTGTTATTCTTCGATTTATTATAGAAGTCATATTTCTATCTTTTTTAAATAGAAATTTTTTTTTGTAAAATTAATAATTGGAAGTATTGTACATTCAAATTCAAATGTATAACAAAATAAATCATTACTTTCTTTCTCTCAAAATAAGGTTGAGTAGTGAAATTAAATTTGATCCGACGGCGAAAGGGATCAGGAATGGCAGAAGAAAGGCGGCAGTGGGTTGTTCATGCGGCAGTGTTTGTGGTTTGGGCGGTCAGTTGCAGCCGCGTTAGGGGTGAGGGTGACAATTCTCTCGTCTCGCGAATTGCCTTCGGTTCCTGCTCCAACCACAGCGCTACCCATTCGGAGGTAACTTATTAGCTTCTGTTTGTATATTTAAAAAAAAAAACTCTGTTGATTTTGTTCTGATCTCGAATTTGTTTTGTAGCCTGTGATATGGAATGCTATTATGGACTTCAATCCTCAGCTTTTTATCTGGTTGGGCGACAATATATACGGCGACATTAGACGCCCTTTTAAGGTTTTTGGCAAAGAGAGAACAATTGGCCCCTGGAAGAATGTTCCCCGATTCTCACCTTCATCCGAGCAGGAAATGAAATCCAGATATTTCATCGCCAAGAACAGTCCTGCTTATACTGCCCTTCGTCGCAACACCAAGGTATTCAAATACTATTGCTCTTCTTTATGTTTATCTCTATATCACCATTATTATTTATTTAAACAATTAATAAACGCAGGTGATTGGAACCTGGGATGATCATGATTATGGATTAAATGATGCTGGTAAAGAATTCAGTGCCAAAGATACTAACCAAAGGCTTCTGTTAGATTTCTTGGATGAACCTCAAGATAGTCCAAGGTTAGGTCTAGTTATGCATATACTTCATACTTTTGCGCCATCCTACATAGTCCACACTCCCAACTGACATTATGACAGGCGCAAGCAAGCTGGTGTCTATGCATCATACACTTTTGGCCCAATGGGTAGACAAGTGAAGGTATTATAAAAGCTATGGATGTATCATTATTTGTTGTCTTGTGTTTTAGCTCAATTGAGGTTTTGTTATTTTCAGCCCTACTCATTCTTATTCCTTAATAACCAACTACTGCAGTTTCACAGGTTATTCTTTTAGATACTAGGTATCATAGAGACCCTTTATTCAGTGATGGGAATATCCTGGGAGATTTGCAGTGGAAATGGTTGGAGGAGGAGTTAAGAGGCCCTACCACAGCCATAACTATTATTGGATCTTCCATCCAGGTATGTACATCAGTCTCCTTCAGAGGGACTTGTTTGTGAATCTGATTAGTGAACTTGTTGACAACTTGTTACCTATTATTTTTCAATGGGCATTAAGTATTGTCTTCTGTGGCTGCACCTATAGTGTTCTTTAATCTCATATTAGGTTTTGCATTTCATGTGTTTAAATTATGTGAGAGATTATTATATTTCCACAGCTGTATTAGCTTTACATTGAACTTTAAAGTTTAAGGAGGTCCTTGGCAATTTGACAAATCCCGTCTAAATTGGAAACTGTTATTAACATATGTGATGGAGGTGCAAAATTTATTCATAAATCTTTAAGTAACCGGCATTTCGACTTCTTGAGATTCATAAATGGGTGATAGGTTTTAGTCATTTCAGGGGTGAGCTTGCACCAGTTGGTTGGTTTGGGGTGAGAATGCACCAATTAGTTGGTTTGGAGGCTTTGGACATAGACATCCACCTAATTTTTGGAGAGCCATGGGTAGCTCAAATTTATGTTCCTAGAAGTCTACGTCGTTGTAGCTCTCCATTTGTTGCTTATCCATCACTTAGTCAGAAATCTGTTGGATTGTGGGATCTACATGTCAATTACAATTCCCAATTGAGTGACGTCAGCTTGGTCGGGGGTATGTGTGTCATTCAATGTTATTTAATGCTTTGACCAAAAGTAAACTTGATACAATCCTCAAAACACAAGGCTAAAAATTGAAAAAAAGGAACATAACTAATTCCCACAATTTTAAACAAAGATTCAGATAATCACCAATCCAAAAGAAAGAAAATAGAACTCCAATAGAGAAAAATTCAGATGGTGAATTCGGTTCAGCTAGAGAAAGAACCTGGGAAAAGGAATAAAGAAATAAAAAGAACTTGAAACCAAAAGTGTCTGGCTGTGATGCTAAAGTTCCAAACCGGGGAGAGGATAACATGTTTTTCTAACCAAAAGGGGAAAATTGTCTTTTGCCCTTATTTTTTGTCTTTCAATTTCACAGCATCTATCAAATAAGGAGAAGAAATTAAAGTCTTAATGTGTTGTTCTATTCATCTTTTTTGAATCTGTAGTGTAGTTATTTATTGTTGTATGAGCTAGAAATGGAAAGAGGCTGGAGAAGGTTTCTGTTCACAAGTCAGCAGCGGCACTTGTTATAAAAACTACACTTTCCTTATTCACACTGTTCTCTTTCAGGTCATATCAAACCTATCAGCAATGACTGGGCCTTTGTTTTACATGGAGTCCTGGGGGCGTTTTCCAAAAGAAAGAACTCGTCTTTTTAAGTTGATATCTGATAGTAAGGTAATTTTTTTCCTATTTACAGAAAGCAATGATTCTTTTTTTCCCTTTTAAAATTTTACATTTACTTTTGCTGCTCTGAAGGAGTGCTACATAGTCTTGTTGATTTCTAGCAAACAATAACAAGTTATAAGAGCTTAAGCTTAGTTTAATTTCATGCTGCAACTCTAAGTTCTTTTTTTTTTTTTTTTTGCCATCTTCAAACAGAGGGAAGGGGTACTCTTCATTAGTGGAGATGTTCATTTTGGAGAGATCACTAGATATGATTGTGCGGCTGGATACCCATTGTATGATATAACATCTAGTGGAATTACCCAGGCAGTGGAGAAGGCAGTCCCGTCCCCAATTCATTTGCTTGTGAGACTTGTGGCACGCTTAATTCCAACTACTATGAGAGTGATGGAAGAGAGCTGCAGATTCAGCTCATGTACATATGGTATGCCTTCACATGTGCTTTATTGAATGTAGGTGACTGGTGCTACGCTTTGGGTCATTGAAATTTAAGATGCATATTTTTTAGGGAAGCCAAATTTTGGAACTATCGAGATTGACTGGGATGCTGCTCCCATTATTTTGAAATTGAAAGTGAGGGATGAGAAAGGAGAGGCTGTTATTGAAATAAATGTCTCCCTATCACAACTGGGATCCCAATCAACAGAATCTTTTATAACCAAAACAGAAGGAAAGTATAAGAAGTACTGTACACTGGAAGTTGAGCTGCCGTGGATTGACCGATATCGTTTGGTTATCCTGTTCTTTGGCACTTTAGGAGGTACTTTCCTTTTTTTTTTTTTTTTTTTTCTCCTTTCTCTCAAATAATTGCACTCCTCCCCTGCATGTGATTGCGCCCTTCTTGATGAATATTGCGTTGATTGCTGCTTGCACATGCTTTTTGTGACGATTCTTTTAACTTGTGCTCTTGTGCGGGTTACCTAAGATGTTAATTTAGAGCACTAGGAAAAGCTAATCAAAGGTTAATAAATTTGATAATCACTTGGTACAGTTCATAACCTGGTTTACCAATCTAAAGTGGATGGCATATGGGTACTGGTGTTTGGTTGTCACATTACATTGGGCTCTCATAATTAAATCACGCTAGCACTCACATTCTAGATAGTTTGTATCAATTTTAACTTTGTAGATAGCATGATATATTTTCTTTCCTTTTTTATGGATGCTGATTTCTTTTCCAACTTTGCAGTGTTGCTGCTTTTTCTTCTAGGTCTATTCCTTGCTGTCATATTACTGTGCATCCAATGTCTCCACAAGAGTAAGCTTGATTGATGAACTGGTGGTGTTTTAAAAAAAAAAATAAAAATAGTATGTATTGTTTTGCTCAGAAATCAAATCAGTTCATATGATGATGCACATTTGTCCAACAAGTTTTTCAATGGTTTCCTGATTAGGTTATTAGGGAAACATTAAAATCCGATTTCAATTGTTTTTTTTCTTCTTATTTAGCTGCTTTATGAGCTCTCTCAGTTTATTTGTGACGGATTTTAGAATATAAGATTGTTTATCTTTTTCTCTTGGGTCCACAGTATTTCCCGCTATGTACTTGAACAAGCTAAAATTTTAAATTTTATCGAGTACCATCATTTTAGTCAACAAGAGATGAAATTTAGTTGATGATTGATGGCAACAACGTCAACGAATATCATATCCCTTCTGTTCTATTAGAAGAGTCAACTTTTTAGTATTAAATAATATTAGAAAGTGGATTATTGTAGTGGAACAGAGGGGCATTTTTGAAATAATAGTCCATTTGGGTAAAACCCGTTTCAACTTCCACCGCCACTACCCTCTCCTCTCTCTCTGTCTCTCTCTCTTCGCCGCGCCATAGCTGCTTTTGCAGTTCACATAGAAGTAGCACAGCAGCCCAACTTCTTACTACCTTGGCAGTTCGCATAGCAACCACAATTGTTGATCGGCGTCGCTGATGGGCTATACCCGGCAGAATTGCACACTTGAGGCATCAGAATTTGTCGCCAACTGAGTAAGTCCGTTATTGTTTCTTCTTACCTTCCAACTGCCTAACTCATGGATCTGAAAGCTGATGAATTGGATTTGTGCTGATGTAACTCATGTGCCTTGGTAGTTGCTAGAGCATAGATTTTGAAAAGTTGGTTTTGTAAGGGTAATTGTTTGTTGGAGGATGGATAAATATGTTTCATGTTACTGCTTGCTAGGAACTTGAATTTTTAAAATTTCAGACAACGTGGTCCGTTGGTTCAGCATCATTTAGATCGATCCCTCTTGGAAATGTTGTTAGGTATTTACAAACTAAAGAACCACTTTCCTAATCAAATAATTGAGAGTTTTTATATTGGGTGGGTGACGCTGTTCGTTTGTAATGCTGCTGCTCCTTTTGTTCTGTACTTAATTTTATAAAATTTCAAACCTTCTAGATTTCATTGATTTTCAACTTTTAAAAAATTTAGATTTCGTTGATCATAACCTTAAATTTTATAAGTTTTTCAAAAAATTTAAATATTTTAAGATTTTCTTTAATATAATATTTCCCTTTTTAAAATTTCAAAATTTTCAAAAATAAATTTCATTGAGTAGAACTTAGAGATGACCATAGTTTCAAAATTGATGGAACCATAACCGAACCATTATAGGACGATTCCGGTTCCAAATGGTTCAAGTTACGGTTACAGTTTACGACGGTTCTAATTTCAATATTAGTAATACTTTAAATTTATTTTACATAAATTTTAATTACAAGATGAAGTTTCAAAGAGAAAGTAATATTAATATTCACAAGATTCACATTTTAAAAAAGAAATAATAATTTATTGAACAAGCAAATTTTAATACATTCACTACAAAATATTATAGATATAAAATAATTATATATATATAACTTAGAAATATAAATTATATTTATAAATAAATATTATATTTGGACGGTTTCGAACCGTCAGTTACTGTTTCGGTTCCTGAAAATTGAAAATTAAGAACCTAAATCTAACATTAAATCACAGTTTTGTTTACGGTTCCAAGAACCATCCTCCATGGTTACGGGTTTGGAACCGAAACCCTGGCTCAGTTCCGGCTCTGACCGGAACCATGGTCACCCCTAGTAGAACCTTCAATTTTGGCAAAGAGATTAATTTCACTATTACTTTTCAAATTTTCAATTTCATTGTCAATAACATTTAATTTAGGAAAATTCTGAACATTCTAGATTTCAATGATTACAAAATTCAGTTTTATCAACTTTTCAAAAAATTAGATTTTGTTGATCATAACCTTGAATTTTATCAGTTTTTCAAAAAAATTAAATATTTTCAGATTTTGTTTAATATAACAGTTCCCTTTTTAAAATTTCAAAACTTATAAATTTCATTGAGTATAACCTTCACTTTTGTTAAAGAGATTAATTTTACTATTAATTTTCAAAAATTTAAATTTTACTGACTATAATATTTAATTTAATAAAAAAATTTTGAACATTCTAGATTTCTGGTGTGCGTAAAATTGAATCTCCATTGGGCTTAGCCCAATGGACTAAAACAAAGATAAGTAGTGAAAGACACCAAGACGCATGTAGAGCCCAGCTTCATGTTCAGGTCGGAAAGGTTGTCCAAACCAAGCCTTTGAGTATTCTCTGTTGCAAGCTTAGGTCGGCCAGAACCATAAAACCGAGCCAAACTATATCTCGAAAAGAGTTAGATCGGACTTTTGACTTTGGAATGCCTTGGTCATTTCCTTACATTTCTATCATTATATTTGGGCCGACCGATCTAAGATAGATAGACCGACCTACCCTGCTTCACTGACACAGTAGGTAAAAACTGTCATAAATTAGGTATATCTTTTCGATTACATGCAGGGATTTTCAGATCTTATAAGAGAGAAAGACACCATGAAACCCGGTCAAAATGGTAACGTCCACACCACGCTAAACAGAAGAAGCAGGTGAACAAATCCATCATGAAGGTTCAACGGATACATTTCACACTTGAAGTATATATGCTAAGTCTATAGACTGAGTGAGGTACGCAAGCTTTACCATTTCAAGTATTGATCTTTACTGTTTATCTTCTCCAATCATACTAACTTGATTCGTCGGAGCTTATACAGGGGGGAAAGCCCCGCTTTTCTCTGAATCTATCCGCAGTTATCACCGAAATAGGGAGATCTATTCTTCTTCATCAGCCTTACTGAACCGAGCTACCCATATAGGATTTCCAGTGTACTCATCTTTCTTTGCGGCAAAGCTCCGCCCAGTTTGGGCCATATTATTCAAGAAGTTCACTAGGCCTTAAGAAGCATTTCCTGAATTGTATTTTTTGCGTCACATCAATTTCATTGATTATAACATTCGCTTTTATCAACTTTTAGAAAATTTAGATTTCGTTGATTATAGCCGTGAATTTTATCAGTTTTACAAAAAACTTTAAATATGTTTGTTTAATATAATATTTCCTTTTTTTTAAATTTCAAAAATTATAACGTTTTAGGTAAGCGTGAATGTCCTCAACCCGACCCCCGAGCCCCTAACGCCGAGGCAGGAGCCGACCTAACCATAGCTGGGGTCGTAAACACCATAGCTGGAGGACCGACCCAGGGCGACTCCAATCGCCAAAGAAAACAGGTATATAGACAGAAACAACGTTTTAGGTAAGCGTAAAGCAGGAACCATGGCACCAGTAATTACTTTTGATGATAGTGATATCTTTTTACCTTACAATTGTGACGATCCGCTAGTGATCGATTGTTATATTTCCAACTATCAAGTACGAAGGACATTACTAGACACGGGTAGCTCTAGTAATATCATTACAACTAAGGCATTAACGGGATGTCAGTTACATAAGGCACAGTTAAGTTCGGTACGAACTCCATTGATTGGCTTTGGCAACCACCATATTATCCCTATAGGACAACTGAGCATGCCGATCACGTTAATAGCTAGATAGCTAAAACGCACAGAAACCATAGACTTTGTGGTCATTGATGAACCTTCACCATATAACGTGTATCTAGGTCGGCCTGGATTAAATCAGTTCCAGGCCATTACTTCTACCATGCATATGCTTTTAAAATTTCCCACCATGGGTGGAATAGCTGCTCTTCGTTGTGATGTTATACAGGCTAAGCAGTGTTACACGGCTTCCCTAAGAAAGCCGACACCAGTGGATCGGAAGTCGAAAAGTGCATCTTCGAACCTTCCGACCTTCACACCACAAGCTTCGCCGCCTACCCTCCCTGGAAGTATTGCTTATGTCACTGTCATCACTGACCTGCCAGATAGCTCAGACCGGTCCATTGAAGCAGGGGCCGAGGTAAAAATCATCCCCCTGGCGGCCGATCTAAACAAGGTAATTAAAATTGGGGCTGATTTGCCCCCTCAGTTACAACATGACTTGCTTAACCTTTTACGTGAGTTCGCGGAAGTCTTTGCTTGGGGGCCGGAATACATGCCTTGCATTTCTCGAAATATCATTGAACACAGGCTGTTCATTGATGCCAACCATATGCCGGTTCGTCAACGAAAGCGTAACTTCGGAGGAGAACGCAGCAGATACGTGGAGATCAAAGTTAACGCCCTATTAGAAGTACGTATCATTCGAGAGGTAGATTATCCCGAATGGCTAGCTAACCCCGTGTTGGTTCCCAAGTCCGATGGTTCGTGGCGTATGTGTGTAGATTTTACCGACTTAAACAAAGCCTGCCCCAAAGACTGGTTCCCTCTACCGTTGATCGATGTTCTGGTCGACGCGATAGCTGGTTTCTGTTTCCTTAACTTCTTAGATTCTTACAAGGGCTACCATCAGATCTTCATGGATAAAGAAGACGAGGAGAAAACGTCTTTCATCACGGATAAAGGTACTTATTGCTTTATAACTATGCCTTTTGGTTTGAAGAATACCGGAGCTACTTTTCAGCGTTTGATAAACAAAATTTTCAAAAACCAGTAGGTCGGAACATGGAAGCATATATTGATGATTTGCTTGTTAAAAGTAAGGATGAATATGCTTATTTGCTTGATTTACGTGAAACACTTGAAACCCTTGTCCAATATCAGTTAAGGTTAAATTCAAAAAAATGTGTTTTTGGGGCCACTTCGGGGAAGTTCTTAGGGTACATGGTTTCTGAGGGGGGTATCTCGGTTAATCCTAAGAAAGTAGAAGCCGTCCTGCAAATGCACCCACCTAGATCAATTCGAGAGGTACAACAATTAACAGGTAGACTAGCGGCCTTAAATCGGTTTTTAGCTCGGTCGGCAGAACAAGCTTTACCATTTTTTAGCATCTTAAAGAAAACAGATAAATTTGTATGGACTTCGGAATGCCAAACTACTTTTGAACAATTAAAAACATATTTAGCTTCCTTGCCATCTTTAACCATGCCTATTCCTGGAGAACAATTATATATGTATATAACTACCACCGAATCCGTTATTAGCTCGGTTTTGCTTCGAGAAGATAACCAGGTCCAAAGACCCATCTACTTTGTTAGCAAAGTTTTGCAGGCAGCAGAGAAAAACTATTCTAGCCTGGAAAAGCTAGTCCTGGCTCTGGTCCACTCCACACGACGTCTTCGGCCTTATTTCAACTCACACAGAGTCACCGTCTATACCAACGCACCTCTCAAAGCCGTCCTACAAAAGGCAGGAGTTTCTGGTCGCCTCACCAAAAGGGCCATCGAATTGGGGGAGTATGACATCACCTTTGCCCCTCGCACCACAGTTAAAGGACAAGTATTAGCAGATTTCATAGTTGAAGGAGTACTAGACAGCCAGAAAAACACGCCTGGCCCCTCACAAAAAATCGATCTTCTTTTAACCGTGGCAAAGGGTGACGACTCGTGGACATTCTATATAGATGGTGCTTCTAGCCAGTCCGGATCAGGTGCGGGGATCATCCTCACCAGCCCTGTTGGAGAGGCCCACACTTATGCTCTACGATTCTGCTTCACGGCCACAAACAATGAAGCAGAGTACGAAGCCATGATAGCCGGTCTAAAGTTAGCTCGGAAACTCGGGGTTGAAAATCTAAAAATTTGTTCAGACTCCCAACTCGTAGTTAAACAAATTTTGGGGGAGTATAAGGCTAAGAACCGGCAAATGGAGGAATATTTAGCACTGGCACAGTAACAGCTAAATTTTTTTTCCAAAATGGACCATAGAGCGGGTCCCACGAAGTAAAAATACAAATGCAGATGCACTGTCCAAATTGGCTTCTTTCGTTTTCTCTCATCTGACTAAAAGCGTCCTAGTGGAAGAAGTACAGAACAAAAGTACGGCCGAGCCAGCAATCTTGTCAATAAGTGAAGTTCGGGATTGGAGATTTCCTCTATGGCAATACTTACAAGATGGTACTTTACCAGATTCACGAAAGAAAGCACAACGAATAAGAAGGAAGGCTGAACACTATCAAATAATCAGGGAAGATCTGTACAAAAAGGGTTTCTTAATGCCCTTGCTAAAATGCTTCGGTTCAGGAGAAGCAGAAGCCACGCTGAAGGAAATACATCAAGAAGATTGCGGGTCTCACATTGGGGCTCAGAATTTGGCTAAGAAAGTAATTGGGGCTGGGTTTTATTGTCCCCGATTATTCCAGGAAGCAGTAGAATGTGTTCAACGGTGTCCTAGTTGCCAACACAATGCGACAATTCACAGGTTGCCGCCCTCCAGCTTTACGGGGATAATTGCCCATTGGCCTTTTGCGGAATGGGGAATAGATCTCATGGGGCCGTTTCCTAAGATCGGTTCTTGCCATTATCTTGTTGTAGCCATAGACTATTTCACAAAATGGGTAAAAGCCGAGGCATTGACAAACATTACCGGGAGAACTGTAGCTCGATTTCTTTGGAGACAAGTCATCTGTCGGTTCGGCGTGCCCAACTCGGTTATCTTGGACAATGGGACCCAGTTCGAGTCCAAAGAGTTCACAGCCTTATGTTCAAAGCTCGGTATCACTCAACGTTTCGCATCTGTAGCTCATCCTCCGGCAATGGACAAGTGGAACTCACAAACCGAACTCTGTTACATGGGTTGAAGGCAAGGTTAGAAGATAAGGGCAAGAATTGGGTAGAACAGTTGCCTCATGTACTATGGTGCCACCGGACTACGCCTAAATCGGCTACGGGGAAGACCCCTTTCGAGCTAGCCTTTGGGGTCAATGCTGTTATCCCCCCAGAAATACAAAATGGTGTCCCCCGAGTCATGTACTTCGAAAGAAACCAAAATCAGAGAAACTTGGAGCTTAACTTGGACTTGATGGAAGAGGCTCGGGACACCGCCTATATACACCAACTAAATTATAAAAATTTAGTTCGGCAACACTATGACGCTCGGGTCAAACATTGGGCCTTTGTACCAGGAGATTTAGTTTTACGAAACCGAGCTATCAGCAAACCGTAAGAACAGGGCAAGTTATTATCTAATTGGGAAGGCCCTTATCGGGTAATCGAAGCCCGACCTACTGGAAGTTATATTTTGGAAGATTTGCAAGGACGTCTGGTTCCACGGGCTTGGAATGCAGCACACTTGAGAAAATATTATCAATAAAGCAGTTAAAGTCGGGAAATACATCAAATTTGAGACAGCAAAAGGAGGAAAAAGGATGTCTTTATTCAATTAACAAGCTCGAGTGCAAAGCCGATCTGAAATTTACAAAAATTCTTCGAAAGGGACCAGAATCAGAAAAATTCCTCAAGATTACAATAAAATGTCTAACAAGGGAGCTAGGGATGAAGGTCGGCAACATGGTCATGGAGTCTGCAGGAACGTCTTCTGCAGACCAGGAATCTTTCAGCTCATCCCAACACAGAGTATACCCGCACTGGATTAGCTCCAAGAAGCGCCGATTCATCAGCTCCAGCAGGGGCCCCTCCTTAAAAGTTTTCAGCTCGGCCTGGCGTGCTGCCTCGACCTCCGCCGAGCTGAGCAGCCCAGCAGCCTTCTTTGCCGCCTCCTCCGCTGCCTTCACCAGGTCGACTTGTTCCTTTTCCAGGGCAGCCTCTCTTTCCTTCAGGGAGGCCTCACTTTTCTTCAGGGCTTCCACATCGGCTTCCAAGCCCTGAATTTTGGTCTCCAGCCGGCTAGCCTTTGTACCCAGCGCATGGTTTTCCAAAAGTTGCGCAGTTTTTTCGGCCTCAAGCTCTGATATTCTGCTGCGCTCGAGCCTCAGTGTTAGCTGCAAAGCCTCAATTGCCTCAGTCGGCTTCTTCCACCTTTCCAGCTCGTAGCTTTGGTCCAAGATATCCAAAGCTGTTGTCCTCTTGTTCGTAGCCGCATAATTAAATATGACCTTCAAAAATCCGAGCTGAGGGTCTTATGAAAATGTCACACAAGGTAACCATTTATTTTCAAAATTTTAACGAAGTTTGGAAACTCACCTTTTTAATGTGCGAGGCTAGAAAGGCCTCCCGCTCCACCATCCGGCTCATATCCTCCCGGAGCTGCTCGCTCACTCGAAGAATCTCTTCGATAGATTGGGAAGACTCGGCCGCCAACTCTTGATATGGCGTAACATCCTCGGGTGGCGGCTCCGTTAAATGGGCCTGATGAATAGGCCGAGCTAGGGAGCTCGGTCTCTCCTTTTGATCTCTCAACAAGATGACCCTTTCTTTGGTTAACGGGTCCACGGGTCCCAGCAAATCATCGGGACTCGACAGCTCGGCTCCAATAGTGGGGCTCGTCAGCACTTGCGGAGCTTTGGCAGCCTTAGCTGCCTGGATTTCAGCAGGGGTCGGCTTTCTCTTTTTCGTGGCCTGATGTACCAAAGCCGAGCTTGGAGGATCGGTGACCTCAACATCCTCCGTGAGGTCGATTTCAGCCGGTCTCTTGGAAGACTCCGAGGCTGCAGCTGGCTTACTGGCCTTTTTTTTCCTGCCAAATCCACCGAGGCCACCTGAAATCAAACAACATACGAAGATCAAAATCACTGATCTGTGAAGGATGAGGAAACAATAAATAAAAGGTTAAGAGACAGGTATTTACTTTCTTCTTCTACACCGGGGGCGTGGCTCAGTCCAGCCCAAACCAGAAGACCCTCTGAAGGGACCTTAGCCGAATATTTAACCGAGCTGGTAAAGTTTCTTAGCACCTTATAGTCCAACTGTACTATGGGGTTGGACTTATCTTGGGTTTGGTCGGCCGGGATTATAAATTGGGACCAACGACAAGGTAGGTTTGCTTCATCAGCCTTCACCATAAAGTACCTAGCTCTCCAAGATTTGTTGGTATCAAGGGAGTTGATAATAAGTATGGGCCCGTTTCTACGTTTTTGGAATGTTACCCATCCCTGACCATAAGGATATTGGCGGACAGTGTAAAACTGGAGGAACAAATCTACCGTAGGTCGGATTTCAGCCCCAAAGCAGACACACATAAACTCCACCAAAAACCTAAGGGCGTTAGGTACTAATTGGCTCAGCCCGATATATAGGAAGTCACACATCTCATTTAAAAAATTCGGGACAGGGAACCTTAGCCCGAATTTTAGGTGATATTCATAAATACCGACCCAACCCCCAGAAATGTTAGTTATCCTTTCTACGGGTGTGGGTAAACGGATCTGGACGGATGGATCTATAAAATGGTCCGATGTTAGGGTTTCTAAGTCTGCCCTAGTGAGCTCGAAAGCTATTTCTTCGGGATTAAATTCAAAAGTGGCGGCCGTATCTACAGAAAGCATTAAAGAGGTACCCAAATCATCCATAAATCCAAATAACTGATCCTATGGAGGAATCGTGCTTCAAACATGCAAAAAATTTAAAAAGCGAATCGGCAGATCGATCTTGTAAGAAGAAAGGAGAAAGGCACACTAACCTGAGGCCGGATTCTGGCGTGGTGCTCCGGTGTCGGAACTTCTTTCGGAGGCCATGGACAGTCGAACAAAGGAAAGAGGCACGGTAACGGAACAGTAGCAGCGGCGAAGCGACGGCACGAACAGAAACAGCGGAACAAGAAAACTACACCGACAAGACGCAACAACTCCAGCAGAAGGAAGGGAAGCAAAAATTTTCTCTCTTTTCTCAGGAGTCAAATAGTGTAATGGTGCCAAATGCTTGCTCTCACGGTTTATATAGAAGAGCCTCGGGGAGATCGAGGAGACATGGGTAAGCCAACCAACACACTCTTTAAATACCACCTCGAAGATGATAAAAGGCATGGGAATTCGTATTAGTTGCCTTAATAGACATGGAAACGTGTCCAGTCACATCCCGACCTTTCGATTGCCAGACTTCGTAAAACGCAAAGGTACATCTTTATTACTGCATTTATTGATTTGTCCAATAAACTGTTCAAATTCTTTAGATCGGCACTACAATTATTTCCTATGCATCGGTTGACACTGTTCTCTGTAGGTTGGATTTCATAGTCATATTTCATGTTTTTATCATGTTCAGTAAACTATAAGTCGGATAAACTATAGGTTAGAGGAATACGAGATAAATGCCTTAGTCGCATTTTTGGCTCGATAAAAATCACACTTAGCTCGGAACTTTAGCTCGGACTGACACCGGGGAATCCATGATAAATGCTTTATGTTTAGTTTCAGCTCGGAATAACGCAAAAAGTATTAAGTTTTAGATCGGTAAAACCTAATACTGGGGGGACTTGTTGGTGTGCGTAAAATTGAATCTCCATTGGGCCTAGCTCAATGGACTAAAACAAAGATAAGTAGTGAAAGACACCAAGACGCATGTAGAGCCCAGCTTCATGTTCAGGTCGGAAAGGTTGTCCAAACCAAGCCTCTGAGTATTCTCTGTTGCAAGTTTAGGTCGGCCAGAACCATAAAACCGAGCCAAACTATATCTCGAAAAGAGTTAGATCAGACTTTTGACTTTAGAATGCCTTGGTCATTTCCTTACATTTCTATCATTATATTTGGCCCGACCGATCTAAGATAGATAAACCGACCTACCCTGCTTCACTGACACAGTAGGTAAAAACTGTCATAGATTAGGTATATCTTTTCGATTATATGCAGGGATTTTCAGATCTTATAAGAGAGAAAAACACCATGAAACCCGGTCAAAATGGTAACGTCCACGCCACGCTAAACAGAAGAAGCAGGTGAACAAATCCATCATGAAGGTTCAACGGATACATTTCACACTTGAGGTATATATGCTAAGTCTATAGACTGAGTGAGGTACGCAATCTTTACCATTTCAAGCATTAATCTTTACTGTTTATCTTCTCCAATCATACTAACTTGATCGTCGGAGCTTATACAGGGGGGAAAGTCCCGCTTTTCTCTGAATCTATCCGCAGTTATCACCGGAATAGGGAGATCCATTCTTCTTCATCAGCCTTACTGAACCGAGCTACCCATATCGGATTTCCAGTGTACTCATCTTTCTTTGCGGCAAAGCTCCGCCCAGTTTGGGCCATATTATTCAAGAAGTTCACTAGGCCTTAAGAAGCATTTCCTGAATTGTATTTTTTGCGTCACATCAATTTCATTGATTATAACATTCGCTTTTATCAACTTTTAGAAAATTTAGATTTCGTTGATTATAGCCGTGAATTTTATCAGTTTTACAAAAACTTTAAATATGTTTGTTTAATATAATATTTCCTTTTTTTAAAATTTTCAAAAATTATAAATTTCATTGACTATAACTTTCCCTATTAATTTTCAAAAAATTTAATTTCATTGCCTATAACATTCAACTTAATAAAATTCTGAACATTCTAGAGTTCATTAATTATACAACATTCGGTTTCAAAAAATTTAGATTTCATTGATTATAACCTTAAATTTTATCAGTTTCTCAAAAAATTAAAATATTTTTAGATTTTGTTACAAATGAAAGTGTCTTCTTTTTCTTTTCTTTTTAAATATAAATATAAATATAATACTAATATAATTAAAAGGCTATGATGAGGCAAACTGGAATGAGGAGAGTAAAACATTGTTATAGTACGCACTGAGCAATGTATGTAATGTCAACTGCCGGCCAATTCCAAGCTTTGTGAAAATGTTGCTTTCAGAACAGAGTATTAGCATTGGTTGGGGATACATACAGAGTCGTACAGGGAGATGGTTTTTCTACTTTCTAGAGAACAGCCTCGCCTCGCCTCTGAGTAATTAACTGGTGAAGAAAGATTGATGGTGTTGGAGGCTGCCGTACAGCAAGAGAGTATCATCAAAATCAGAATCAAAAGCACACCAAGTTTTGACACACTACCCTCCAACCCTACCTCCATCTCAAACTACTACTACTACTACTATATCCATCCCCCAAAGGGAAATATGGGAAAAAATGAAGTCAGCAACCACTCTGCATACCTTATATTACCGACTTAAATTTCTCAAGAACTTTCCAATATCTCAAAGAAGAAGGGTTCAAATGGATCGCTTGAAGAATCCATCTCAGTCCACTCTGTGGAGTCAAGGAAGAGTTGGAACTCGCTAGCAAATGCATTTGAAAATATACTTCTGCAGGCTTCATTTCTGCCAAATATATAACACAGATTCAGAAAATTATAAGCTAAATCTCAGACATCATCTATCTATAGCTTCATTCCTTTAGTCTCTATGGGATATGCATAAACAACAACTGAGACCCCTACTCTCCACTTTCTACAGGAATGGTGCATGTCGTAAAAATGTAATGTACAAACATCCTATTTGGCACATCAAACCTTCCACCTTTTAAAATCTAAGGCAAACTCACATGTCAATGACCTAGCTAGTAAGTAGAAAGGCAAAGGCTTTTATGTAACTACCTTTACCACATGCTTTTCAATGTATCAACCTCCATGAATAGAACAAAAGATTTTATACAAAACAAACCTGGTGGCCAAGAATACCATTCATCTTGAAGATTTTTCTCCCATTTCACTCTAGAGCCAAGGCTCCCTTCTGCTTGCCCAAGGACTAATGAGACTACAGGCAAAGCTAAACAAGTCTCTTTTGCTTTCTTTAAACTTTTTACAGCAACTGACAAGAATCTGGAATCACACACTTGTCTGGCAACCTCCATGCAAACTATACCTGCTCAACAACCCAGCACTTTAATGCTCAATTCCTCAAGGAAGCCAGTTTGACTTTCATTCGCAAGCAAAATTAGCACACAGACAAGCTCATTTCAAAAGAGAGACAACTAGCATAGGAAAAGTCAAAACTATATCCTCAAGAAGAAGATAAGGATCATATATCCTTTGTTTCCCTGAAAAAAATGCTTCATGCACGTACGAATTGAGTCTTTTGCATTTGGGCTAAAACAGCATGGAGAAGTAATAGTCAGTGTCACAATCAAATGAAGAAAATGCAAACAAATTATGATAGGTTTTTGATTTTTACCATGACACAGAAATAGAAAACTCTCGCCATCAACTAATGAACAAGCTCTTGCAAGAAAATCTTCTGCCCCAAGGAAATCTTTTGTTTGAATGGCAAGAAGACCCTGCACCAAATGGAACACAGCCATCCACATGTTCCAGGTATTATTGACTTCTCTGGTGCACTTCTTAAACCCTACTGCAAAAGTAGTATCATCAGTCTGCATCTCGTACTGAGAATCAATTATCTTAAGAAAAATCCAACCAACATGGCAGTCAGTCTTAAGCTCCAAACATCTCGCATACTCTTTGCTTAGATTGACAAAATTATCTTCTGCGGCATAGGCACGGCAGAGAAACAAGTGAGCATGAAAGAGATGGCCATCAGAAAGCGAAAGCTTTGAAGCGTGCACAGCATGCTTTACACAACCCACGTGATCTCCAAGCTGTAAGCGAACTTCTGCAGCACAAAGTAGAAGCTGAAACCTTTGATGCACGTAGGAATTGTCTTCCCACACACACAGATTTTCAGAAATAGTAGCAGAAATTAGCCGTCCCAGAATAACGCAGAGATGATGAGGAAATCTCTCTTTGCGTGCCCTCTGCAGATAATTAAGTATAAGCAAATATCTTGCTTGATAATTCCAAGGTTCTTGATGCAGGCACCTACAAGTTTTAAGCAACCAAAAGAAACCAAGCTGATGATTTTCACCAAATTTTTTATCAAGGGCTTAAGAAGTTAAAAGACGGGAAAGAAAAGTCGGGCCGAAGGCTTCAATGACGATAAATATATACAAGCTTTTATACATGGACAATAGCATTCTAATACATCAAACCCAACACTCCTAATAGGTTCAGAACAATCTTTACCATCCCAGCCACAGTGATGTTTCGATATGCAACAAGAATATCCCCAGTATCCCATGTAAAGAAGACACATAAAACTTCAAAAGTGAAAGACCAGTTGATCATAAAGCAAAAACAAGTCTCCAGAAATCAAGATTAGCTAAAGTTCATGGATGATTTTATCACAAAAGGAATACTAATTGTAAGATATAGGTGGAAGAAGCATTTACTTTTGTAGATGCTGGATTGCCCTGGTTCCAGAGAAGTACTCTCCTCCACAGCTGGAGAAGGAAATTTTTTTAATGCTTTCTCCCATGGTATAACACGCAACAGCTCCAGCACCTAGAATTTCAACGGCAGATTTCAATACGTTTTCCTTATGATGATCATTAAGATCTATCACGTAACATCTAGCAGAAAGATGAACATCTTTCCATTCCTTTCTAGATAGTAGGAGATAACCAAGAAGATTTCTGGGAGAAAAGAAAACAAAGTCATCAAAACCTCAGACACAAATTGCACATCATAGAAAGAAATCCAGAAAATTCATTGCATCAATGGCAGGTCAAACCAAAAATGCTTTCCTAACATCTGAATAAATACTGTAAGCCCCGTTTGGTATCAAAACGTGATCCAAACCTTGATTTGGATTGTGATTTTAAATTATTAAAATTGCATTGGGAATGTAAAAAAGGGACATTGAAAATGTAAAAAAGGTTGTTGGGATTGATGAAAAATTATTATAAAATGAAAATGATACCAAAAAGGGCCTAAAGCACCCAGAAATTCCGGGGAAAAAATATTGCAATTATGCATTCTAATAAAAGTTTAAAGCAATTTGACCTAGACATAGGACTGCTGTTCATGGCAAAGATGACGAACAACTTAGATAGAGACCAAACAAATTAGGATAAGGAAGTCCATAAAACCAAACCATCCTATAACACAATATGCATGGGCAAGACTTATAAAGCAATCTTGGATCATTATGAACTATTCTTTGATTGCATAGACAGACAATAGAAAACCGCTACAAATATTTATGCAGTGTATAACTTATTATTTACAGAACAGAAATGAATTAATACTCTATGCTTTGATATTCAGTGGCCAAGGCAGACACAAAAATCCCTCCTGCAAACTTTTTCTTCCCAACAATCAAACCCATAAAATGTATTCCCTGTGTCTAGAACTCAACATCTCCTGGGAGAAACCTCTTCTTACCACCCCGCCCCCACCCAATGACAAAAAAATTCCTCTTTGATTGGTGATCAAATAACAAAGATCAGAGCATTGTGAAGGAATGCAAGGGCACCACAATCTTACCAGACAGTTGCATCTACGATTGCGTAAATTTAAACGCAATAAAACCACAAAGAGGTTATTGATACAATCATCATTCTCATATCTCCAGATACAGAAAAAGTATAAAACCTTTGACATTATGGTATAAGGTGTTTATCTCTCTATATAGAAAACATGCACAATCATTGAGTTTGCTCAGTTAACAGGCAACAACAGAATCTCAAGCAGCTGAATCAAGTTATTACACAAGCTGCACCATATCTTTTAATTATTCTCTCACAAATACGAATATCAATACTCAAAAAATATTCTCTACGTTCAAGAGTGTATCATTTACTTTCTACCACGAACATAAACATGTGCAAAACATGGATGAACAACTAGATCTTGTAAGTGCTGCATTACTTTGCTAGTCTTGGGGAAAAAGTTGTCAGAAGTTAACATCCCACGAATAAGAATAAGAGACAAGTCTAGATGTCCGCAAGAAGCCACAATCTACGCAATGACCAAGTAAGACCAGCCCGTCAGGAAGACAATTCATTCGGTTACCTTAGCATATCACTGTTAGGATACATGTGAAGAGCTTTTCTCAGGTGATCAATTCCATTTTGAATTCCAAGGATATTGTTAATACTGTATTTCAACTGTAAAAACAGAACCGTTAGTATTGCGCATTTCATCCTCACAATCATACCAGACAAAAATTTGTTTGGATATAAAAATAATCATGGAAAAGTGAGATAGGACATACTAGTTTACCAAGTGCTATTAGAGAGTGCATTGAAGAGATCTCTTCAATTGACACGAGAGAGCAACGACTATGAGAAACAAGGGACTCAAGTTGATTACTTCGATCTAGAGCATGAATGGCGGATACCACAAAACAAATTTTTGAGCTCTGTAGCAGCTCCTTTGGCATTTTCAAAATGTTTATAATCGCTGATTCCTGTCCAAATATGTAATACATCAACCGGGTGATAAATACTACAGAAGCAGCAGCAGTCTTAGGCTCCATTGATAAGATACTTCCTGCAAGTGTCTTAACTATTGGCAAAGCCATATCATACTTGCCAAGTTTCCACAAAGAAAAACCATATATCTGCAATCCCTCCATATCAAGAAGACCTATTAATAAAAGCAATGAGAACATGTAAGGGAAAAATTATCTAACCAACATTTAATAAGAAATGACAAATGAACAGATATGTTTCATCTCCAAGACTTTTATGTGAACTAGAAGAGAGAATATCAACATAGTTCTACATTTATGGACCCAATAAGGTGCCTTCAGAATTTCATAACAGGCAATAGGGATTAATGTGGCATAAATGATTACGCCTTTTTCCCAGATGCATGATTCATCAATTTTGCACAGAATCTTAACTGATTGTAAACTTCCAAATGAAGTATCATACAATGATAAAGCATTAATTTAAACCTTCTGTATTCAGTCGCTCACATTCCCGAACAGCTTCATTCAGACTCCCTGCCTGTACCAGAAAAAAGAATTTGGAATCTAGCAACACCACTTAGAAACTAGCACAACTACTGTGTGGCAACAGGAAATGTCAACAGTTCAAAGATCATGTTTGATTATACCTTACACAGTGACCTTGCAAGGTTAATCGAAATATCTTTATGATATGTTTCTGATCCTTCCCCAGAAAACGAGTTCACTGCATGTTGTGCTAACCTATATGATGCAATGGCACTTTTATGATCAGATCGTGCTTCGGATACTAACCCATTCAAGTTATGGGATTCAGGATAATGGGGTGCCCGCTGAAGAGCCTGCCGGATGGCTCCAAAAACCTGTGACACTAGTACACCTAAAATCAAGTGGTTCCATAGGTAAAACAGTGGTAATAACATTTGTCTCAAATAACTCATCAGTACCTCTGAAGATGACAGGTGACCAGAACACAGAGCAAGTTTTGCAAGACCAATTTGAAATTCAGCAATCTGCTTTAGAACAGCAGCAGCATTAGTAAAAAATAATGTTGAAAAACGGGATAAGATTAATCAAAAGGACAGCACCCATTACACATTTCTAATTCCGAAGCCATTCTTCCACTTAAGTGGGTTAGGCACTTCAAAAGTGGATTATTTCAAGAAAACTCAAATCGTAAAAAATGATGGTCTAGACCCAATCCTTAATTGTTTGCATGAAATCCAACTTCACGTCTGCCACATGAATTTATGGTTCAATTTGTTAGCCACTGATTAACCATGTCAACACTGCTTAGTAAGTACATAACACCAGCGAACAAAACTAGTACCAGAAATAAATGTAGTTGCTTATCTAAAACAGCAAATAATGATCACATAAACTAAATCATAATAATCACCTAAGAACAGAGAAAAGACTGCTAAGTAAATGATAAGACGATGAATTTCTATGGCACAAAAAGAACTACATCTCAGAGCAGAAATCTTCTTTCAAATTTATGATCGGATAACTCTTCAGGTTATTAATTAAATTTCTTCAGAGACGCTCCAGTGGTCAAAAGTTCAAAAAGAATCGGGCGCGACTAACTAGTTGAATTTGACAAGCCAACAGATCATGCTATTGATTCGGATCAAATTAATATTTTCAGAAGAGGTTTATCATTGTATGAAGTTGTAAAACCTATCTCCTACATTAGTTTACCAAAAATGTTTGACTAAAATGCCAACAGTGTATTTCATTTTATTCTTTTGTCCATTAGTTTGCTCCTTTACGCTAAATCCCTTTACATAATTAATATGTACAGAAATATTATCAGTAATAGTAAGCTTCAGCAAATTGACTACAAACTCTACACAGAAAAACAAGAGAACTTCCTGCAGCAAATTGGGGAGGGGGCAGGAGGAAAAAAGCTTAGATGTTTAGAGTATAACCTTCCTTAAGATTCTAAACTTGTGTTCCTGCCCAACTTGAGAAAGAGTTCACACATTTTCGTTTGAATGCAATGCACATAAGAGGAAATAAAAAATATTTATTTTTGTTTCCTAAAGATAATAAGTCACAAGCTGACACATAAATTAGACCAACTCCAGTCATAGAAATATCAGCTTCAGGTCCATATGCCATTCATTAATTGAGTATTTTTAAAAGAAAGAGTGCATGCAATGCAGATGATCTACTTCCCTTTCTAACCACATTGACCAAAAATATTTATATACAGAGGAGGAAGAGAGGAAAATTACGGGCATTGTCTGCACAGAACGTAAGCAGCACTCATAAGCTTCATCTGGTTTCAGATTCCTGGAAAATAGCATACTTAGATTGAAGCTTCACACAAAAATTGCCTTACTGCATGTACAATATATTGTATTTCTACCATGAAGGTTTCCACATACCTGACATCAGCATCAGCTGACATACCGGCCCAAGGTAGTGCAAGGAAAGGATCTATGCTTCTGGCACGATCAAATGCTTGCTGAGCAAGTTGCCTTTTACCCCCTTGCCTGTAGAGCTGTTGTCACCAATATAAGATCTATGCTATGTTAGTTTCAGGGTAGGAAGAGAAGCAATCTGCTGATCCCCAAAACCCCAAGCCACAAGAAAGCTCCTGATATTCAATAATTTACACACAAAGGGCCATGAAAAGTGTTAACCCACCCTCAAACTTTTACAATTATAAAGTCTCATGGTATCAATCGAGTTATGAAGAGTAAGTAGCTAACTAGAATAGGTAGATGAATTTCCACCTCAGTTGGCAAAATAGTGCTGCAGCAGCAGTCAAAAAGAAGACCTAGATCTAAACTATTCTCAATCTTGTTCCGGTTTCATTTTTCAGGAACACATGCAGCACCCTCTTGTGAGAGCTTTATGCAGCTTTACTTATGTGGGAAGATATAGTCTCGGGACTAAGAAGAAGTTTTTTTTATTACTATTACGAACTTGTCTATACAATTAGTGAATGCCATGTAAAAGCTAATGTAGTTAATTCATGCATTGGTATTGCAAAAATATAATGGAAACCCTGTGTCCATTTATGGACGAGAGAGTGATGTAGCAATAGAAGGATACCAGAAACAGTTAATTGCAACTGAGAGTTAGTTTAATTTGCCTCCTATATGCACCTGATCATTAACTTCATTTACTGCAGTCAATCTTTCTTAATAGCCAACCTCTAATATTACCTTCCCAAGGTATGCCCATGCAACAGCAAGAGAAACATCCAACTGAAGTCCACGGATGAGAGCATGTTGTCTCAAGGCAATATGATTTGATAAACATCCTAATGTCACCCAGAAATCATGGTTGTCACCCTCAAGTAATAAGCCCCCTAGGCACATTTTCTCAGATTTTGACCTGTTAAAACAAGACAATTCCTTTAGAAGACAAACAAGTGCACTCACTCACCCAGAGTGGAGGTTCAATAACAATATGTACCAATAATTGAGGTCCCCTTCATAATTCTCTTTTGTAAAGAGAATCAAATCTGATGCAACTGCAACATCAGCATACAAATTAGCTTGCCAGGGGACCAAGTGCAGAGCTCGCTGATAAGAACGAAAGGCAGATACACCAGCCAGATAACAAATCTTTTTCCATGCAATGATTGAATCATCAAAACTTTTATCCTTAGCCTCGAACCTCACATCATCTCCCACCCATGGAAAACATTTTGCATAAAATAGCTGAAAAGACAACATAAGCCATTTCAAACCAGTAATAACCATAAATGTCAAGTAATGCAAATGAAATCTACATAAGGGAACACTCTAAAAATTTCAAATAAAATTGCCAAATGAATGAGAAAGACGTGACATCAATACTAGATGATGCCAAAGCCAAGGACAGAATTATAAGACGATTTTACCTGAATATCACCATGCAGCTTCCAGATAGAAGAAATACTACCTGCTACTGACATAATTCCTACTAACACTGCAGAAGCCTCCTGCATATATAAAAACAAACAGCATCTGCTTTAGAGTTGACAACTCTGATGACACAATTACATGAATTTGCTTTCTCAACTCTCAGGAAAACTAACCTCCAATAGGGAAGCACCCCATGTATATGCACCTGAATCTATACACTCCTTTGCCAAGCCAAGTACAGAAGAAGCAAGCCCATAATTTGCCGCAACATTTTGAGGCGAGATTCCTAAGGCTTGCTTAAAATGCTCAACCCCCTTCACGCCAAGGCAACAGGACTTAATAACAATATGAGATATAACATATTGACTTTAAATTATCTCATGCAACGGTGGAAGCTTTGTAAGCATGGTATGCAATGAGGGCTAGCTAATATTGGCATTTATTTAAATAATAACTAACTCAAACCTTAAAAAGCCAAACATACCCTGAATAAAAATGGAACATAGATCTATTAAGTCCAATCAACAAAGTACAAACACTTGCAACAATACTGGTTTTGAGTGAAATCATAAGAATGCCAAAAAAAAATTTGCTAAGTAATAAAAGGTCAGAAATATGTCCACTCAAGCAGAACATAGCACCTTACAAACTAAACTGGTTTCAAATGAAAAAAAATGGTAGACTAGGAAGTCACAGTACAAACTTCCTAAAGCCAGAAAAATAAGAAATAAAGCACACCCCATCCCCCCAACCCAACAACAAAAAAGATATATTGATCATATGCCGCCATTGTATACAGTCAAAACAAGTTGTTTCACTATGCTTAAATATAACAAGTTACTTTTAGCAATTGTATTCCAATTCCTTTTAGGTATTCCCCTTCCCCTTTTAACATTAGTTAATGTCTCTCTATTTTCTACCTTTCATATTGGGGCATCTAAGGGACTCCTACACACATGTCCAAACCATCTTAGATGCGTTTCTCTCATTTTTTTTTCACTTATTGGATCTACTTCTACTTTCTAATCATTGCATTATCTTTTTAATCTAATATGTCCACACATTCATCTCGACATTCTCATTTACACTACCCTCATTTTTCATTCATGTCAATACTAAGTTGCTGAACATTCCAAACCATAAAGAATCACTAAACTTATAGCTGTTTTATAAAAAAGTTCTTTCAAAATTTCCGGCACTTTACTATCACAAAATATAGAGAATGCCCTTCACCATTTGTTCCACCCTGCTTAAATCATATGGGACCAAAAAGAAACAGGGCTACAGAAGGCTCTGTTGAACCAGGACTAGATACCTAAAACATGATGCATGCTGCAACTTCAGTCCCAGTAAAAACTGAACAGTAAACAAATAAAATAGAAGAACTTACAAAAAAAAACATTTGATCTGTAAAATGTAAGAGGAAAGAAAAGATTTTGAACAGCAAGAAAATATATATTAGCCTATGCACAAGACACTGTAGAATAGACAATAACTTGCATTACTACATCTTTTAACAAAATATATATATTGCAAGCAAACTGTCATAAGAATCTTCATATAGGAACAGGCTTTACCTTTCTAAACGAACATAGCATCAAAGAAACATTTCCACTTTCAATCAAAGCAAAGATTCTTGACTCCTCTAACTCAATGGCTCTTCCATATGACTGTTAGAAAACCAAACTATTTAGTTTCCTAACACCAAAAACAACAGTTGAAGAGCAGTTGCTTGACTGGCTGTCAATGCAAACAAAGCCACTTTATGAAAGAACATAAAGAGAGCAGATCACCTTGAGAGCAGCAGTAAACATACCCAACCGCTGATAGGCAAGTCCCAAGGCCTGCGCTAACAGAAGACAAGATGACAAAGAAATCGAGAGTTGTCCGAGATATGTTAAACATATGATGAAGTAAAGAAGATATAGATTGAGCCGGTATGAATAACAATAAATTAGGCAGACCTCCCAGAGATCAGCACAGGTGGGATAGCCCCGGATGGCGTGCTGAAGTCTACACACAGCTTCAGACCACCTCATCTCGTGGACCTGAAAATGGAACGAAGCGTTACGGTGGCTGGACAGAGGAAGGAGAAGGACGGAGTGGAAGCCTGTGGAGTAAGAAGAAGGAAGAAGCATGGGAGGGTGAGGGGCAAAACCAGAAGGAATCCCAGTCGGCGAAAAGCCCAAAACGCCCTAGGGGACTTATCGGAAGCTTCGGTGCAAACAGAAAACTGTAAGTTGAGCTTTCCTTGTTGATCCAACAAGTCGCAAAGTGGTTCGCCGGCAAGCGAGTCGTCAGGATTGAGAATGACGGCACGGTGGTAGCACTTAAGAGCCCTCTGAGAATCCCCAGAAATGCGTGCGTAATAATCACCCAAAAACCGGAAAGCGGTCCCGTTTTGGGGGTTTAGCTTGGCCGAAATAACAAAATGCTCGGCAGCTTTCGGTTGCTCCCCACTTTTCTCCCACAGCAACAAACCCTGAATCACCAATCCGCCAGGTTAAGGTTTTAGATAGACAATGGAGACACGACGTAGCACGTACTAGGGTTTTGGTAAAAGAAGGGAAAAAACCTAAGAGAGAAGAGGGGAACTTACCAGGTCAAAGTGAAGAGAAGGATCATCTGGATGCGAATCTAAAGACTTCTCCAGTTGCCTCAGACGAGTTTCGCCGTCGTCTTCGTTCCCCTAAACGGAAAACATAGCAAAGAATAAATGGTAATGGCAGTAGTATCAGAAGAAGCGGGTGAAAATCAACGACTCAACTCATAAAAGAAAAAAAGAACAAACAAACAAACGAGTTGCGCCAAACATTACCATTGCCATTGCCGGAGGGGCGGAGGAGGAGCTCAAATCTCCGAGCGGACGCAGTCGCTAGTTTCTTGTCTGAAAATGGAACTCCCTTTCTTAATCACGATTTTGATTTTTTTTTTTTTTTTAATAACACCCGACCCTTTTGCAAAATTCGGTACCTATACTATACTTTTTTTAAAAAATATTCCAAGTTTCGGTACCTAAGGCTATGTTCTCTTGTGATTTGTGTGGAGAAAATTTTGTTGGAGTGAAGTTTTTTGTTAAAAATTTTTTGAAGGGAAATTTTTTTTTGAAAAATTGTGTAGGTGAGAGAGAAAAAAATGTTAATGATTATATTATTTTTTGAATTTATGTGAGTAGGTATTTTAAAGTGAATTTTAAAATTTAATTTTGAATTGTTAAAAAAGTAAAGTTATTTCTGTGTATAAAGTTTGAAAAAAAAAATGATGATTCTTGATATATTGTCACAAGAGAACATAGCCTTATTTCTTTTTATTATAAAAATAGTACATGTACTTTTAAAATTTTGTTTTCTCCCATAACATTTTTTAAAAAATTTAATAATCACTCCTCCATCCATCATCCATCCCACTAGAGAGCCACTTTTTGGTCTAATAAGTTAAGATACACATCAGATAAGTAATTTTCTAACATTTATTACATTCATTCAAAGTATGAGTTTATTCTTCATAATAATATTAGTAATTGTAGAAGATTTTTTTTAATTTTTTTTTATGTGTATGTGGTAACAAGAGAAGAGAAAGCGCACGTAGTGGAATAGGTACTAAGGCTCTGTTCTCTTGTGGCAGTTTCTCAAGAATTATTACTTTTTTTTTCTAAAACTTTACACAAAGAAACAACTTCACTTTTTCAACAATTCAAAATTAAAATTTTAAAATTCCCTCTAAATATCTACTCACATAAATTCAAAAAATAACACAATCATTACACTTTTTTATCTCTCACCTACATAATTTCCCAAAAAAAACTTCCCTCCAAAAAATTTCTAACAAAAAATTTCCCTCCAACAAAATTTTCCCTACACAAGCCACAAGAGAACAGAGCCTAAGGCTTTGTTCTTTTGTGGCTTTTACAATGGATTTGGACATAGAGGGAATTTTGAGAATTTAGGCTGTAGACTTTGACCAAAGAGGGTAGTCAAAAGACTCAAAACCCGTTTCTTAATAGCTTGAAAATCCTTCACCTGATGTTGAAATTCAAGTGGGCCTTCTCAATTTTCCCAATTAATTTTTACTTGTTCATTTTTTATTTTTAAATTTTAGGTGGGCCTCCTCCATTGTCCCAATCTATTTTTTACCTTTAAACAATTTTCCTGTACTATGCTGTCATTTGTTTACTGTTGAATTCTTCAATTAGAAGTAAATATTATATTAATAAGCCTTAAATATTCAATAAAATATTATAAGTAATTATATTATCAGTACCGGTGTAAGGAAAAAAATAAAAGCATTTCAAACAATATTCATTAATTTGGAGGGCTAAAAACTGAAGTTAGTACAACATACAGTACAAACATAGAAATGAAACTGGAATAACATGAATTGAAGCTTTTTGAAAAACTTCCACAAACATTGACTTATCATGGCTAACATAAAATGTTTCAAAACAGACAATTATTCATCACATGCCCCTTCCATCTAATGGACATTCCTCGAACCGTGCCAAACTTGCGTTGCAATATCATCTCGTTTCTCATTCCACGCATTTACCGCCTCTGGGGACATGTCAAACAAAGTCACAGACCAATCGTGGTCATTGTGTTCTACGGTATCTGAATCTATTTCTTCATTCTCCAACTCTGCAAAGTACTTGTCATTAGGCAACTGCTCCCTAATGAAATTATGTATTGTTGCACATGCAACAACCATTAAAGCTTGTCTAACAACGTAGGTGGTACACGCAGTTTGGCATCGGACCACGCAATATAGGAAATCGTTTTTTCAGTACACCGAAAGATCGTTCAATGACATTCCTTAGGCATGAGTGATGGTGATTGAACAACTCTTTTCAAGTCCTGGGCGCTCGACCTCTGCCCCGATAGTCTTGCAGGTGGTACCTAAGTCCCCTATATGGTGCTAAAAAACCAGGTACATTTCTAAAGGCATAATCCACAACATAATATTTCCCTAGCATTAAAGAAACACAGGAAAAAGCACTTGCTCATTGGGAATTTGTATTGAAAATAAACGAAGCAAGAAACAGTTAGCGCAAATTAGGAGACCTTCTGGTGGCATTGGGAAATTAGAATTAGCTCGAGCAGCTGAATCATGAAATACACGGGCATCATTTGCACTCCCTTTAAAGCCTGCTCTTATGTATACAAACCTCATGTCGTAATCACATGCTGCTAGGACATTTTGGCTGATTTGACCATGCCTATTACGAAATGCATCTCTTCGATTAGCTGGCGCCGATGGGGGTACATGTGTCCCGTCCAATGCTCCAATACTATCCTAAAAACATAAAAATCCAAACTATCATCATAAATAACATCATTCTTCACAAGCAATTCTTTTTTACCGTTAACAGGTTATGCTTTGATATTTGACTTTACCTTGAACCATGGGTAAAACCTTTGGCTGTGACGAATTTTGGGATGAGTCTCATTTTCATTTCTGGGAAATATCAAATACTTGCTAAACAAAACAATTGCGTGAACAACTTTGCGTACATTTCCGTTTATAGTCGCAAGAGAGTGTTGAAACCTTTCAGCGAGAAAATGTTGTCTGCAATTATGGCTAACAAAAACCAAAAACATGCATACTTTTCCTCGATGGAAACATGTGAGTTCTCTTCATATAAGTAACCTCCTTCTTGTAGGCAATTGCAGAACCGCATAAATGTCTGTAAATCTAACCTACAATTGTCAAACAGTTGTGTATGGTGACCGTTCACTAATTCCACAACCCATTGTCGCCTCGTCAACGCTGAGTTACAGACAAGTGGTCTTGGGATATCTTCAACTTCCTCTTCTTCCATTAGCCATGTTGCAATCAAAAAGTCAACAAATTCTTCTTCTTCGTTATTAGTGACCAAACATGGCACTGAATAGTTATTCGAAGACGATCCATCCATGTCTACCATGCACAAAAACTAAGATTGATTATAGTGAACATAAAACATATGAAAAAGCAACAACAATTGCAAGAATTTAAAAAAAAAATGATTGGTCTAGATTGCTTATGCGTACAACAATGAAAACACATTATGATGCATACCTTAGAAATATTTGAATTTTTTAAACTTTCCTCTGCTCAACTGCAGTGACCAAAACATGTGATTCCAAATAGAACGATTACATTTAACTTCCTTTTGCTAACCTTCCCTTTATATAGTACGAATGCTCAACAAATTGGGTGATAGGGCTGCATAGAATTCAATTTGTGGTAGGGTCATATCTGCATCCATTCACATGGACAATACTGTTGAATACAAATAATTTATGAGATCCCCCCAATTTATGCAGCAGTGTTGGCGTAAAAGAACAAGTGAATAAACCAACAAAATGTGTTTCCTACATAAACATAATTTCATGTAAATGTTTAATTATAAACATTGTTTCTACAGTTATTCAAAGGCTACGCGGTAATTGGAATAATTATCTAATAGTCCATTGCATAATTATTTGAAAGGGAATATGGCCTTCTCACTACTTTTTACCGGCACATGTGGCAATTATAGTCCCTTTCATTTTATCGTGGTAGAAATTGTCCCTTTTGTTTGCATTGTGTGGCATTTTCAGGCCTTTTTACATGTTAACACCAGTCATGCACTAGACAACTTTGTTGTGAACGGCTTTTAGGATCGTGTTCAAAAAGGGAAAAAAATCTAAATTTGCAATAAACATATTGTGCAGGTTTGGCAAGAATGGTCCCAAATTTTGCCTATCTGCCAAATATATGGGATCAACACACCCATTAACACTGTGCATCAATATAGCAAATGCGCATACGACTAAAAACTGAATCAGGAGTGCATCTTCAAATGTGTAAAACTATTGTAAAACTTTCCCAAGTGGATCCAATATTGTTGAAAATTCAAATCGTGAATAGGACATTACTTTTTCGCGTGAAAATCTTTACAAGATTTCATGTCAGGCTTTACATATTGGGGACTGGACTGCAAAAATGCTTTTCCGTGATTGTAATAATGCAAAGGAAAAAAAATAAATAAATAATTGCACTCAATTATTCACCCTTTCATGACAGGAAATTCCATATTGACAGCCTATTATATTATTCACTGTTCAGAATAAGCCCGCGTAATTAAAAACTGCTAAATTTTTTTGTCCAAAAAGGAACCCAAACAATGAAAAAAATACGCCTTAATGAAAGAAAGGCTTAATTGACTTTATTTTTCTTTCATTCACACCAATTATGAGAACACATTCAAACATTTTATTACACCCTACAATACTTCTATGCCCAATTTATCTTCACTGCCATACTCTGTTTGTATCTTTTCTGAGGTAAATCCACTGAGCTGTCATACTCTGTTCATTTCCTCCTTTCTGTCTGTCTGGCAAGTTTCTTCTAATATTCTTGGACTTGTCGAAGACCATCCCTGGTGAAATTATCTTCAGTGCATCGATATATTCTTCGTCACTCTCCCATCGAGCTATCTGCAAATTGAAAAGGAAAAAGAACGTTATTAACTTTCACACAAGTTAGTCCATCCCATTAGAAAACAAGTAAAAGATTATGCAAAAGAGAAGATGAGACATGCCTTAGTTATTTCGAGGCTGAATACTTCTCAATCTTTTCCATCAATTGCATTTAACCAAACTCCACCAAATTAAACACAGCCCGTATAAAGTTTAACAAATGTATTTATCATTCATCCACCTTAAAGTATGTATTCATGAATAAAAATAAACTAACCTTTGAGGCCAAATCGACCTGCTCTACCCACCCGATGCAAATACACCTTATAGTTGGGTTCGCGTTCAGGTCGTCTGTTGTAAACGACTGGAAGGTCATAATTGACAACCAACTTAACCTATCAAAAGAAATACCATTTCCATGAGGATCAAAGGCAATGCATAATACCATTGACAAACAGAAACAAATATAAGTACCTGTGGTCCGTCAAAGCCACGAGTGAGATAACCAGTTGTTATAAGAACATTAGTTAATCCTTCTCTAAACTCTTTAATTATCTTCTCAGGGTATTCATTCCCGTAACCACATGGAATACATGCAACCTCATAACCCAAATTAGCCAAAGTGACTTGCAACCTGTCAGCACTCATCTGAGTTCGAACAAAAATTATTGTTTTTCCCACTTTGTTACCTAATTTAAGGATTCTATTTTTCAACACCTCGAGCTTTCTAAAATCATTACTGCATATGACCTTGTAATGTTTCACAGAAGCTAGAAAAAGTTCTTCCTTCTTAAGGATCATTTGATTATAAAAGATTTCTTTGACCGTCTGACCAACAACAGTTTTCACCCCCTCACCAAATGTAGCCGAAAAGAGAAGAACCTATTAAAGAAGGTGGAAAAGGATACCCAAGTCAACTAAAGTTTACATTAAAATATTTTCTAAATTCTTTTATTAAAAAAATCTCTTGTGAAAAAGCTAAAAAGGTAAAGGGACTGATGAAAACAGCAACATAAGACAACCACAGTCTAACATCCACAAACTAATAGAGGAAGAAGCAGGAGAGTGCCACTACCTCTGTAGGTTCAATCCACACATCTGGAATCATATTCTGATAGTGTTGGTAATGAGGCTAATATATCTTCAAATTACGAAGAATTCATAATCCATTTAGCATTAGCAAAAAAATTTACACTCTATGCCATTGAAATCAATGGAAGACATTAAGAATAACAGAAGAAGCATTCAGAATTCATTTAAGCTAGTAAAGTTTTACCTAAGGGATTAATAGTCTTCTGCATCATCCGCACTCCGGAGTTGCCCCGTGTAACCCTTCAACTGAGCTATTTACAACCAACATAATCGCTGAAAACAAAACCACATAGAGGGCATTCAAAAAGTTGCGTGAAAGAGGTCATAAAAATATAAGACAAACATTTATAGCTCAAACGGTAACCTAAAAGGGATACAATCCAACATTCTCAAGGGGACTGGAATAAAAAGCATCCAAATTAAAGGAAAAAAAATAAACTAACAAATTGTCAATAGTTAAACAACAGCTGAAAATTTAAACTGTTGGGGCATTTTGAATGAGTGTCAGGCATCGAGGGGGATCAGTCAGCTTGAAGATAACTCTGTTGGTGGGGTTGTGGAAGTAATTGGTGGCCTTCACATAGAGGGAATCATCTGGGATCCCCATTTCATTCAATATGGTCATGCACTCATAAACGGATACATTGTCCTCCGCAGATCCTTGCTTGGCAAGTTGACCCTTTGCCCAACACTCGAGTGCCATGCCGATGGACTCGTCCCTGCTTTTCTTTGATGAACGGCCTGAATCTCCTCCACCACTGTTAGCAGCCCTTTTCCCAGATCTTCTCGAACTGCCTCCTATTTCATTGACACCACTGCCCTGCCCATCTGCAACCCCTACCCAAATGTGTTTCCACCTTGCTGCCATGACATGACTGCACCACCTTGTTGGGAATAGAGGTTCTCCATTGCTCTATCTTCATATGAATTGTTAGGGGCATTACCTTGTTCTATGTCTATATCACCAGTGGCAGTATTATCTTTGAAGTGTTTGGTCAACTCATCGTAGCACGGGGGACTATTTTTTCTGAATTTTCTAACATTGGCGTTACACTGAGATGAGCAATAAACAATGGAGAAGTCAGGAATGCATATATATAAGGACACAAAGGAAAAAAAAAATGCAGTTGACATGGTAAAATGCATATATTGGATACAACCATAGAAACAAAGTGAAATTCAAATGTTGATAGTTTAGACCATAACTATAAAAAACAGAACTTGTGGCACTAGTAGAACAAGGATTGGGTAGTCAAACGCAATTATAGGTGGGACAAACATGTATCATCATATCGTATGAGGTAATAAATATTGATCAAATTGTAAAAGGATAATCAAGAACTTGTATGACTTAAAAATTTCAGAGCTGAAAACAGAACATAGAATCAAAATTTTCACCTGAATCCAAAACGCCCACTGCTCCTCAGAGGCATTCAGTGCTCCAGTATGTGGTTCCACGGTGACACCGCTGCACTGCTTGTGATCTCTATACAATTTCCATTCTGACTTTAATTAGTTAAACTTCTGCCGGAGATACAGAGGCATGAATCTCGCACCAAATTGCCTGAACAAAGCGTCTGACAGTGCTTGAAATTGTTCATGTCTGAAGGCATTGGAGGTTAACTCCCCATTGTCCTTCATTGCACACATTAGTTCAACAAAATGCCACAGGTGGGCCGGGTCCATGTTTTGTGGCTGTGCAGACATTGCCTGTATGAAATAAATAAATAAATACCAAGCCAAAAATTTGAAGCTTTAAATTGTGATGCATACAAAATTGTTTGTTTATTTCTTCTACCTCTTCAAAATTTTTCATGCACAGTTGAACGCCATTTAAGTCGGTTTTAGAGTGAATGAGGCTAATTGGAGAAGACGGGGTAGTCCCCTTATTATCATAAGGGCCTATAATATCAAAATGTTGAGGTCATATGATGGGTAATTGTGTCAAATCCAAACCTAACTAAGTGGGATTTGGAATATGAAGGACATACTTGTTTTGAATGAACAACACAACCCCATACTGTCAATTTCATTCTGCCAAGAAATATGCTCTCCATAGTTACCCATGCTCAAATTTCTACAATTACATACTATGTCAAATGAAGTTGTTTGATCAAGGGCTATGGGAAATGAGGAAACAACAAATCATCTCAAAAGAGAAATCCTTATAACTACAACATACTATATAATTTATTCTATCGGGATAGCTACAAAAAAACTAGGATAATATTACGGGTGAAGGTGCCTGAACCTAGATGTTAGCGTAAATTATTCACCGTTTTTTAGTCAGAAAAGTTAAAAAGAATCCAGATAAGAATGTACAAATACATGGAACAATTAATACCTTCGCAGGTCGAAGAAATAATGACAACATGTTTTGAGCACTTACGCAATGCAGAATAAGTTTCCATACATCCCAGTTAATTTATCTGAATCTTGTCCTTACAATTTAAAAGTTAAAATACGTTTGTGTATGATCGAAAAAAAGAGATCGATACTATTTACTAATAATTATCACAATGAGTAAGAAGACATGACTAAAATCAATTGCAGTAGACAACTCAGATTCGACTTAATCGTTAAAGTAACTGAACTGAGAGCACAGATTAACAAGGAAGCGAGAAAGCACAAGATTAACAAGCCGCAAAATGAACATTTGAAGAATTCAGTAAGTCAAGTACTGAAGCATTTGAAGAATTCATAAGCCACAAAAGCAAGAAAGCACAAGATTAACAAAAGCACAGCAAAAAGAACATTTGAAGAATTCAGTAAGTCAAGTATTGCAGCATTTTACTTCCAGATCAACAAAGGCACCGCAAATCAACAAGGAAATGTTTAACTTCTAACTACAGGGAATTGTCTGAAATCGACCAACAGGCGAAAAGACGGGTAGAGGGTTGCAAGGTATTGGTATAATCTTCAACCAAACCTAGTTCAAATTCTCAAAATATCATCAAGAAAAGAAAAGGGTTCTCAAAATCGCCAGCCCTGTTTAAAGGGCTGGCGATTTTGGATTTTCAAAAACCATACATAAGTGCATTTGGGCAAACTGTATTCCTCATGGGCAATTCGTCAAACACGTTGCCCCATTGTCAAAGCACGACAATTTGGCATACAGATAAATCAGAACATTGCCCACAAAACGCCAAATAACACTTTTGTCTCCGTATGACACTTTTTAAGTTTCTCTCTAGTGAAAAGATTGAATTGGCCCTCTATTGCTTTGTGAAGAAAATTGCTTCCTCTTGCCGTCTCGTCTTCCTCGTCGTTGTCAGGTTGGAGTTGAAGAAGAACGAAAGTTGCAGTTCATACGGAGACAAAGACGATTGAAGAAGACAGATAAAAAAATAAAATTGCAGAACTTGGTTCTACTATGAAATTGCAGAACGAACAAAAATTGCAAAATTTTAGTTGTGCAATCGAAAAATTGCATGGCAAAGAACATAAAAAGAATCTTTAAAAAATAAAAAAAAAACAAAAAAGCAAACACATTCGCCGGGCCCTGGCGAAGGTCATAGAGCCGATGGTGGATTTTTTTTAAAAGAATAATAATGAAAATAAGAAATATTTTGTTAGAGGTAAGAGTATTTATGTATTTTCACCTCTTAAAATTTTAAAAAAATATTCTATGTTTAGTAAAAAGTGTTATGAAATTAACATGCCCCATAAATTTTGCAACAACACTAAAAAATTTGATCTAAAAAAGGGTATTTTATATATGTCGAAGACAAGAAAATTCTTTTTGCCAATATAACAAAATTAGAAAAGTTACAAATATAAAATTCTTTATGAATTTAAACTTTTCTTTTCCCTAAATTATTATTCTTTTAGAAAGTAAAAATAAAAACCATTTGTAATTTTATGCCTCCTCATATCATGCAAGCTACAATCCTACAGATCCAGTCATGTAAGCGAAAATCAATTTGTATGCAATCCCAATCCCAATTCTATAAACACTGTTATGGCTCATCGCATATTTTACATTCAATCGAGATCCGAACAATCAAAAGGGGTAAACACCCAATGATCCTCAATAACATGCTTTACAACATGAAGAATGAATTCAATAACACAAGATACTCTTTTCTATCCACAGCTAACTCAAGCACAACAAAGAAGTATCAGAGGTGGATAACATAGATGAATGATAAAAAAATCAGGCAAAATATTAAAAAGAGAAAAATTTACAACTGGATATTGCAAAAGGCAATGGCTGGGGTTCTGCAACATCAGAAAGAGTGGCCACGTTTTTAAGGTACATATAAGCGCCACCACATTCATCGACCATGACTGAAACGCTTAGCTGCAGTATTGCCATGTACCGATCACAAAGAAATGTGATGCGGCTATCCTTTATTATTGCTTGAGGGCGAGTGGCCAATTAGCCTGCACTGGTCTGGAAGTAAGGCACATACAACCTGTCCATTTACGGAGAAAAGTTCACCGTCTATACCAGCCTTGTGTGAGTGCTTTCCTGGTTTCACCTTCACTGACTTCACCTGCACAACACAGAATAACAGTCAATAACCAACTTGAACACTTAATAGTATATAGTAATACTGTATAACAATATTGTAAAATTAAGTAACCGCAATAGGATTCAACATAACTATCCAGTAGGAATTGGTAACCATTAAAGAATCCCATGCCAAACTTGGAATCCTGAAAATCAGTTAAGTACCCTTTGCTCAACAGAGCCATATTAAACTAGAATCTACCTTCATCATTGTAAGCTGCACACCATCTTCATTTGCCTGAGCCCACTAGTTACACTTAAATCTGTGAGAACAGTTGCGACGCTAAATATTGATTTCTTAAGATCAAACTAATCCAGGTCAAGGCAGTCAATATTCTTGACTAGCACTCGAAGTACAAACAAAACCCAAAAAATAAAAATAAATGCAACAACACTACCAAGATTTTCAGGAAAAGATTAGCTTCATTACCTTCACATATTCAACATATGGCAGTGAAAGGTGTCTACCCATTTGCAGCTGTAAGAAGAATCTGATTAACCTTAACCGGCCGCTTCCATGAACCAACAAGAGATCCAATGTTTTGTCATCATGTTCAGCTTTTGGTGCAACCACCTGCGAACTTAAACTCTGAACAGTTTTACATGAATGGTTGCACACCAGGACACCAAGAAAATGGCCCTTTTTAACCATCCATTTCTCCTCAGCTTAGGGGCAGTTTCTTTCTTTAAAGAAATATCTGTATCATCCATAGGCCCAATCAACTCTCTAGGATTTTCCCCATCCCAATTAGGTTCAGTAACCCATCTTGGCTCAGGGTCCCAAATTGGACCAGGATCAGATAATGTAGACGAAATATCCTCTTTATCATTTGTTGCAGTATTTGTCCAAGATGACCTTGTCAAATCATTAGCAGCAGTCAATCCAGACCAGCCTTTGTCCATCCTTGACTTAGACCTTGTCCTAGGCCAATTGGGAGTTGAAGTAAGAGGTAGTTGGGGATGGATAACTTCAGGTTCAGCAGTAGTATTACTTCTTCCAGCTGAAAGCCTTTTCGATTTGGGATCAATTGCACGCACATACTCAGATGGCTCAGTGCTGCTGCAAGTAGTATCCATGTCTGCTCCAGACATTCTACTTGGGGTCATTATTGAATCAATACTCGATAAGCTAGAAGCTCTAGGAAGTCCCTCCTTGCTTGATCTCCTCATGATGTCAGTATATAAGTCTGCCATATCAATTACTTCAAGGTCCGCTAAGCTTTTTCCCCCTCCAGTTGCTTCAATGGATGCTGGGAGGTATTCCACTTCAAAGTTGTACTTTGGCAAGCAAAAGAATTTGAGGAAACCAGCAACAAAGTAACGCAAAGGACCAAATCGCTTCTGGTACCTCTCAGACAGCTCCAAAACTATTTGGGAAAGAAAATTTAAACAAATCAAAACAAAAAAAGGTGCAAACAAATTGTGCACATAATTCCCGCAAAATATATTAATCTAACTATTGAACATCTCGCAAGTAAATGAAGGATAAAAGCTTTGATAAACAGAGTACACACAAAAAAGAGAGAAGTCCACAACTATTACTACAGCCAGGAACTGCCATACAAATCCAAAGAGGGCCAACCTTTTATACATTTCAATTGAAAGAAATTGAACAGAACCTGATCAGACCCCTGATGCCACTAAAAGAATCCCCATCTGATTTTAATGGTCCACAGGTAATAGAATAAAATTACTAGAAGACAGAAGGGGCATTAAAGTAGGTCTTGGAGAGCTGTTTCCTTGAGCAGAATTGCGGTTCATCTATATGCACACCTCATTAAGAATTTGAATTTCTTTTATCAGTGCTCAGATAGTTGTCTACCCCTACAAACATTGTTACCCTGCATAGTAGCACCTTTCTACCCCCTAAGAGAATATTCTAAAAACAGCTTAGTTCTCCAAAAATATTTTCAGGAAGAAAGTTCTCGTCCATCTTTTACCATACTATAAGAGCAAAGAGCAAATTGAGTAAAATATTCCAACATCTGTTGTCTGAAAATCCTAAAACTCTTAATTTATTCTATTATTATTAGTCTATTCGCTATTATATATATATATATATATATATATATATAATCAAACAAAAAAAGGCATGGCACCTCAAGAATTCGCAACATAAAACAGAATAATCATCAACTATAGAACAATTAAATGTCTAAAAATTTTCAAAAGTACTCACACAGAATTCAAGCCAAGAAATATATATTGCTGATACAACATTTTCAGACATATTTGCTACACTAAATAGACCATGAAAAAGACAGCACTTTATAGGAACAACTTTGCACCATAACCATTGTGTCAAGTTCCCCAAACCAGATGCCCCTTCCTTCTCTTGCTTGAGATAAGTTTATGCCCTAATGTGGAGCAAGCAGCTCCTTCATAAAAGTGAGACCTCATTATATAAAGCAAGATAAGTTGCTCCGAATGATAACCAAAGAACCTATGATTATTTCGCTTAATTTCTAATTCCCTCTTGTAGATTCCAGTTTCCCATCGCCATTTTCTAGTAACAAGCAAAGCTTCATAACACCAACCCAGTAAAGGTTCATTTTATTTATAGCTTTCACCTTTGTATTGATTGTAGGATCATTGTCTGAATACACAATGCTCCATGATTTCCGGCATAGAAGTTTCCATCATAGCATATTGCATGTCACACAACACAATAACTATTAACTGCAGCAATACCAAAAACTGAGGCCATTTTCTGAACTGAAACCTAGAATCAAGATATCCATGTAATCAAACTTCAAAGTTGAAAGCAACACTAAACATGCATATAAACAACACTAAGTTACCATCTCTAATAATGTTCTGTGATTTCGCACAGATAAGTTTCCATTATAGCATATTGCATGTCACATAAAACAATAACTATTAACTGCAGCAATACCAAAAACTGAGGCCATTTTCTGAATTGAAACCTAAAATCGAAATACATCCATGTAATCAAACTTCAAAGTTCAATATAAAACCAAACATGTATACAAACAACACTACGTTACCATCGCTAACAAAACCAAAATATGTCACAGTCATCCCAAAGTGAATGACCCCACTTTGAATCCACTCAACAGCAAATACATCCGTAGCGGTAAGCCCTCCCTGTCAACAAGAAGGCCAGGTGTATATCAATACAAATATAAATAATCTCACCTAACTGAAAGAACAACAAAAGAAAAAAATAGCATCATGCAAATCAGCACATTCAATTTTCCTATCAAGTTGTCTCTAATAAATAGTGTTAAACTGAACTAGAATGAGAGGAAAGACTTATATCTCATATACCATTTGTACATGGATATATATACATCACACAAACTCACCAACTACACTCACCAACCACACTCACCAACCACACTTACCAACCACACTCACCAACTATAGGAATCAATTCTTATTCTTTTAACTTTCCTAGATTCCCTCCTATAATCATAATTATGTACTAGAAAAGCCAACAACACTTCTTATTCTATAACATTAACTTTCAACACTCCCCCTCAAGTTGGAGCAAAAATGTCTAACATGCCCAACTTGCTTATATGACGATCAAATGGTAGTCGTAGTAGCCCCTTTGTTAGAACATCTGCCACTTGTTGAGTTGAAGGTACAAACGGGGTGCAAATTATTCCCTTTTCTAGCTTCTCCCTTATGAAATGCTTATCAATTTCAACATGCTTGGTTCTCTCATGTTGAACAGGATTTTGAGCAATGCTAATAGCCGCCTGGTTATCACAATACAACTTCATAGGTAGAAGAACAGGTCTGTTCAGGTCTTGCATCAACATCTTGAGCCATAAAACTTCTTTAATTCCATGGCTCATTGCCCGAAATTCAGCTTCTGCACTACTAGTTGCTACCACTTTTTGCTTCTTACTTTTCCAAGACACCAAATTGCCCCAGAGAAAGGTACAATAGCCTGTGGTAGATCTCCTATCTGAGACAGAACCAGCCCAATCAGCATCTGTAAACACCTCAATGCCCCTCTTCTCACCTTTACCAAAAAATAGTCCTTTCCCGGGGCTCCCTTTCAGATATCTCAGAATCCTATAAGCAGCTTCTAGGTGTTCTTCATAAGGAGAATGCATGAATCGTGAAACCAAACTTACAGCAAATGCAATGTCAGGTCGAGTGTGGGACAAGTAAATTAATTTTCCCACCAACCTTTGATATCTTCCCTTCTCAGTAGGAACTCCATCCTTGATATCTCCTAGTTTGAAGTTCACATCAACTGGAGTGTCTGAAGGTTTGCAGCCACTCATTCCAGTCTCTTTCAAGAGATCTAGAATGTATTTTCTTTGAGATACTGTGATACCTTTCTTGGACCTAGCGACCTCCATTCCAAGGAAGTATTTCAATTGTCCCAGATCTTTGATCTCAAATTCTGTAGCCAGATTCTGCTTTAGTCTCTCCATTTCTTCAAAATCATCACCAGTTAAGATTATGTCATCCACGTAAACAATCAGGATTGAAACTCTCCCTTTGGAATGTTTTGTAAACAAGGTATCATCAGAGTGCCCTTGTTTATATCCTTGACCTTTAACAAATTTGGTGAATCTGTCAAACCAAGCTCGGGGGGATTGTTTCAGTCCATAAATGGACCTTTTCAGCCTGCACACCTTCTTCCCAAACTTCTCAACGAACCCAGGCGGTGGTTCCATATATACCTCCTCTTGCAAATCACCATTTAGGAAAGCATTTTTTACATCTAGCTGGAACAAAGGCCAATCAAGATTAGCAGCCACAGATAGTAATACCCGAAATGAGGGGGACTGTGGGAAGATGTACCTTCAAGAAAGGTAACATCCATAGACACATACATTTTCTTAGAAGTAGGATCATAGCATTTGTATCCCTTTTGATGGGTTGAGTATCCTACAAATATACAACGGTGTGCCTGAGGGTCAAGTTTGGATTTGTGGGGATCGAAGTTATGGACAAAAACAACACAGCCAAAGATTTTTAAAGGGAGATCGGTGGTTAACCTAGAGTTGGGAAATAGTGTATTGAGCTGTTGAATGGGAGTACTGAATTTTAAGGTACGAGTAGGCAATCTATTTATTAGATATGCTGCAGTTAATACAGCTTCCCCCCACAAAAATTTTGGAACCTTAGTTGTAAGAATTAAGGCCCGAGCTGTTTCAAGAAGATGACGGTTCTTCCGTTCTGCTACCCCATTTTGTTGAGGTGTATAACTACAAGAACTTTGATGCACAATGCCATTGGTAGAGAAGAACTGCCCTAACACATGATTAAAAAATTCTTTCCCATTGTCACTTCTAAAAATCTTTATGGGAGTTTGAAATTGAGTTAGGATCATGGCATAAAAGTGTTTAAACACTAGTGCAACATCAGATTTATCTTTTAATAAGAACACCCAAGATACTCTAGTGTGGTCATCAATAAAAGTGACAAACCAACGTTTCCCGGATAGAGTGGATACTCTAGAAGGTCCCCAAACATCACTGTGAATCATAGAAAATGGTGCAGATGGTTTGTATGGTTGAGATGAAAATGTAGCACGATGATGCTTTGCCAATTCACAAGACTCACATTTTAGGAGTGAAAATTGTTTATTCATAAACAACTTAGGAAACAGTAGTTTTAAGTAGCTGAAACTAGGGTGGCCTAACCTATAATGCCAAAGCATCATTTCATTATTTTCAGAAACTGAAGTTGAAGCAACACATGTTCTCCTATCTAGCATACCCATAGGTCTTGTGTTTAGGAGATATAAGCCACCAGTTTGTTCAGCATCCCCAATCATCTCCCCCGAGGTTAAATCCTGAAAAACACAACGAGAGGAGCAAAAATTAGCTGTGCAATGGTGGTCATGTGTGAATTTGCTGATAGATACCAAATTATAAGAGAGAGAGGGGATATGAAGAACATCTTTCAGAATCAGGTTGGAAGACATAGGTATAGGCCCTTTGCCGGCAACAGTGGCAAATGAACCATCAGCAATTTTTACTTTGAAATTACCTGCAACAGGTGTGTAAGAAGAAAAAAATTTTGAAGACCCAGTCATGTGGTCTGTGGCTCCTGAATCTAAAATCCAGTAGTCATTAGATTTGGTACAAGCAATTGTACCAACAAGGACTGTACCTGATTGTGCTAAGGAAGCTGAGGCTGAGTTGTTTCCCATAAATTGGGACTGAAATAACTTTTGAAGATGTTCCATCTGCTCCTTAGTGAAGGGGGAAGACTCATGAATCTGCTGGCCAGAATCTGAGGCACCAATAACAAGTGCCTGCAGATCTCCCCCAAGTTTTGGACCTCCCTGTTTCTTCTTGGAATTCCCTGTTGCTGGTTTTCCATGTAATTTCCAGCAAGTGTCACGAGTATGCCATGCCCTTTTGCAATAGTCACACCAAGGCCTTTGCTTGCCTTGTCTTTCTCCTTCAAACATTGGACTTTTAACCACAAGTGCTGAACTTTCTACTTCAGTTTTTGGTTCATGGCTATGCCTCAACATCACCAATTTTCTGGCCTCTTCTCTACGCACCTCTGAAAAAACTTCTCTGACTGAGGGTAGAGGGTTTTTCCCCAGAATTCTGCCTCTAACCTCATCGAGGTTCTGATTCAGTCCAGCCAAGAAAACAAAGACTCTTCCTCTCTCGATCTTTTTCTTGTATCTGGCACTATCATTCGGACATTCCCATGTCTCTTCTTCAAAGAGATCTAGCTCCTGCCACAGAGTTATCATCTCATTGTAGTAACTGGTTACATCACGATCGCCTTGCTGCAACTTCCAAACCTTAGAATTCAGTTCAAACAACTGAGAGTGGTTGTCCAAGTCTGAGTAGGTTTCTCTGATTGCCTCCCAGACGTCACGTGCAGTTGGCAGGAAGATGAAGGCCTTTCCGATCAAGGGATCCATGGAGTTGATCAACCATGATGTGACCATGGAATTTTCAGATCTCCACTGTTGAAACTTTGGATCCGATGAACTCAGCGGTGGGATCTCCCCATTCAGGTAGCCAAGTTTCCCTTTGCCGTCAATTGCCAGACGGACTGTTTGAGACCATTCTAAGTAATTCTTCCCATTCAGTTTGTGAGGAGTGATCTGTAGGGTATTGTCTGAACCCGTCACAGATCCACTTACAGCCCAAGCGGCTGTGGATGTTGTTGTGGGTTGACTTGCGCTACTAGTGTCTCCGGAAGTAGCTGCTGATGAACCCACCATGGCTGCCTTAAAGTTCATGTCTGAACCACAGCTCTGATACCATGTTAAACTGAACTAGAATGAGAGGAAAGACTTATATCTCATATACCATTTGTACATGGATATATATACATCACACAAACTCACCAACTACACTCACCAACCACACTCACCAACCACACTTACCAACCACACTCACCAACTATAGGAATCAATTCTTATTCTTTTAACTTTCCTAGATTCCCTCCTATAATCATAATTATGTACTAGAAAAGCCAACAACACTTCTTATTCTATAACATTAACTTTCAACAAATAGTATCTCCACATATGGCCAATTTCTTTAGTTCACTCTGGAAGCATTCCAATAGCTATACCAGGTTCAGTTCCCGAAAGGGCAAGGTAACCTCATTCTAGGAGCAATAAACTACCTATTATGTGCCAGTAAGAATGCCAAAAAAACAATAGTCCTGAACAAAATACTGAAAATGAAGCATTATTTTCAGGACAATTTTCGTACACAAGTCTAATCAAATATTTTAAGCTAAAGGAGCAGAAGCAAATGGGTAAGTTTAACAAGGAGAAGCAGAATCAACCACAATAAATTCTTGCAAGTCAGGCCATTCTTCAGGTAAAACCTATAACATGGCTAATCCAGCTCGGCACCATTCTTCAGGCCATTCAATCTTTCAAGAACCACATGCATGGTTTTCTACACCACTTCTGTCCACTAGTCTGAAATCAGATTTTGATAAGAGCTACTGAGGAAATCATATGTTTCACTCTTCATTTAAAAAAAGGTATGATGAAAATGACTTTTTCTGCTGGCTGAAGAATTTTGTGAGGTGGTCTAAAGAAACATGAATTAACTGGAAGTAAATAAAACAAACACAGGAACTCGAAGCAAGATTTCAAGAGACGTGGAAGAGGATATCCAATGACAGCACAATGATGCTACAATTTTTATCCATTTCAATTGAGTTTGTTTCTTTTATTTGGAGCTTCTCATAGGAATATTATGTTTATTTTGTTTTTTGTACATAGGGAAAATAGAAGGTTGAAGGTATACAAAAATGGAGTTAAAACATGTAAACTGTCATGTATGCTAGTTGTGAACTGTACCAGAATGAAATTGGACAAAAATAGCACTCAAATACCAGATTGCTGCAGTGGCACTTTAGAAGGAAAAGATAAATAAACAAAAACCAAAAATTGGAGGGAGGGAGGAGGGGGAGGGGAGGGGGGGAGACGGGGAGGGCTAAGGGTCTCCTACTTACTTGTCCAAACTATCTTAGCTGTGTTTCTCTCATTTTTCCTCAACTGAAGCTACTCCTACTTTCTTTCCGATACTTGCATCACTTATTCTATCTAACCTAGTATGCTCACATATCCATCACAACATTCTCACTCCTGTTACCCTCATTTTTTGCGGCAGTTTTTGGTCACAAACTATAGATGACATGCTTCACCTTTTCTAGTCAGTTTAATTTGATTTCATTTCAGGTATCCTTTTCTAGTCAGTTTTATTTGGTTTAATTACTTTTCTATGTTGGTTTATTTACATCCTTTGTCACTTCCATGTGGGTTAGTGCTTTGCTTTTAGTGGGTCTCAAATGCAATTAGTTGGATGTTGATGTGTTCCAGCCACACGAGACTCTCAGATCACCAAAGCCAACTTCCCCTGTTAGATGGTTATGCGTAGACACCTTAGAAAGGCTGCCATGCCTCTCATACCTTAAAGATGTAATCAAAATTTCCACAATCTGAGCTACTTACACAATTAAGTATTTCTGTTTCTGTGATTTCAAAGAATGTGATACGATGAGATAAAATGCACTTCATTTCACTTAGGTTGATGTAGGCAGGATACAAAGTTCAATGACAACAGGAATGACATTAACTCCTATTTATCCATTATCTATGTCACCACAAATTCATTTTGTTAAGGGAGGAATTTAGGATATTGAATTTCACCATTGTATCTTGTCTTATAATTACTCAATTGTAGATGCTCCAACTCATATCTAGCAATTGGTGCATTACCCCTGCTATTGTGCACAGCCGTCTAGACACAGCCCCCTTTCTCATATCATCTACAACATCTTTCCACCATGCTGATCCTACCCTAAGTTGCACATCTCCTCTTTGACGGAATCAATTGCCACTAAAAGCAGTGAAAGCAAGTAAAGCTGTCTAGCAGCCAACACAGAAATATTGCACCCCGTACCTTAGACTTACCAGGTTGCATAGGTATTCAACTGAGAAACACACATTCAGTTTGTTTCAACTCAGAATAAAAATAGGGATCTTCTTTCCTAACCCACCCACCCACCCACCACTGGAAGCGCCAACTTTGGCTAGTTTTGATCAGTCCCGGCCTATGGAACAAACGACTATCCTGGACCTACACTAAGGTATTGACGGTGATTCTCAAATTTCACATAAGAAACCCAATGAAATGACTGTAACACTACTAATAGATGATAATTTCCTAATTTACAGGATACTGACAAGCTAACAGATGTTATAACGGCCTATCTAGATTCTCCCTTCAACCTTTGTTTAAAATGAAAAACTAGAGTAGGTACTTGAATAGAGGCTAATTATTCAAGGGTTTTGTTGTGGAAAGATAATAATCATTGGAATAACTGCAGGCAAAAAATTTACACTAATAACAAAACTAAACAAGGAATTAAGAAAGAAAATCTGACTAGGCCTTTATTAGGAACTTGGGTACAGTGGCTCAGGATTATCTTGATGGGTCAACTCCCCACCACAAAAGGATCTAATGATGGAGGAACGCTAAGCATGTATATAGAGGGTATTTCACTTCCAACACCTAACCTCCCCCCCCCCCCCCCAACCACAAAGAAAAAGAAAAAAGAAGAAGAGGGGGGGAAAAAAGCAGCTCTTTTACTATCTCTTAAATGATCGGAGGAAAATGAGCGTCTCAATTTTGGGGAGGAATTTCAGAACATTGTTATTTTGATGCAGACTCTTTGATATAATGGACGTGTTTATCATACCTAAAGTAGATTTGACACATTTGGGATAACAATAATAATAATAATAATAATACTTAAATTGAATTGATTCCCAGTTTGGATTATGGTAATAACTCAATTCTGATTTGCTTTTGGTTCATTTACTATGAACTTCTTAGATATTTTTCATTAAAACTTAACTTGTTTGTAGCTGATTTCTGCTTTTGAAAGTTCAAGTTTACGGTTCTCTCACTTCATGTTGATAATGCGAATAAGAACCAAAAGAAGGTGGGACAAGGGAAAAGTGTAAATTGGGAAACTTTGACATGAGATCATTTCTTAAAGACCATCTCCCTTTTAGAACGCATTCATGGGTGATTCGCGTTGCTTTAAATAGTCCAAATTTTCAACACAAAGTAACTTAGACATTGGTCTTTCTCAACAGGTGTTTTACAACAACAACATCAACAACTAAGCCTTTGTCCCACTATGTGGGGTCGGATATATGGATCACATCTCGCCATCGTGTACGGTCATGGCACATCGATTCATTTATATCCAAATAAGACATCATATTTTAAAGTTGTTTTCCAATTCTTTTTAGGTCATCCTCTACCCCTTTTCATATTTCTTGTCTCTGTTTTCTACCCGTCTTACTGGGGCGTCTAGAGGTCTCCTACGTACATGTCCAAACCATCTTAGGCATGTTTCTCTCATTGATTTCTTATATTAGCATTTGATACAGTTTAGCTATATCAACTCACTTTTTAAAATGATCAAGCTATTTTTTCTGGCACTATTGTATGAGCTTGCTAAGCATATATAATCTACTTATTGTAGGAAACCAGTGTGAGTAGAAAAAGCAGCTAATATATTTGTTACTCTACTGCTTGAGCTCCCAATAGAAGAAGTGTCATTCATTGGGGGCAATAATATGGATAGGATAGGGGATCAAAGTCAGATGAAAATGACATTCAGCAGCCTAGGCTGTAAAAAAGAAAGAAAACTAGAAACAATATATCAAATCCCATTGTCTAGCCCACAATGCTTCAGGGGCCATTTTCCCCCAATGTCGATGCAGACATTGAGAATCATATTTTGATATTTTTAACTTTCCAAGACAATTGAAACCGAATAAAGTGACAACCTGATTGAATTGACAGTATCCTGCTACATAAGAGGCTGTTTCCACAAATTGAACCCATGACCTCAGGTCAGATTGCCTAGATTGAGTATAACTACCAAATCTAGTGTTTGCTTCATTGAATCTTTGGAGGGGTTAATGAATCAACATTTCCAATTTTCAACAGCAGTGAACATCATTGTAAAATAGTTTAAAAAATCTTCAAATATGACTTTCCCCTTATATCACCACAAAATTTGAGAGAGGTAACAAAAAGAGGAATTGTGAGGAGGGAGAGGGAACAGAGGGACCTAAAAGAGAGACAGATAGGGAAGAGAACAGAGATGTGGCCAAAAAGGAGAGCAAGGGAGAAAATACATGAGAGGGAAATAAAGAGGAGAGAAAGCTTAGGGATGAGGAGGGGGTAAAGAAGAGACAAAGAGAAAGGGAGCAGAGAGAGGAAATTTGTTGAGTAATTATCTAGAAAGTCAAACCAGACCCCAACTTGTAGGATATGTACAAAGCCCTTGAGGGGATTGAATTTGGCCCATCTAACTCTCAGATGTGATACAAAAATATTCATTCTGATAACATAATACAAAGCAACATTTAGGGCCTGTATGGTATAAAAGTTGTGGTTCAAACTTTGGTTTGTATTGATTTTAAGAATATTAGAGTTGTATTGGAAATGTAAAAAGATTTATTGAAAATGTATAGAGGTATATTGAAAATATAAGAATATGCATTGAGAATAATAAAAAATTATTATTAAGTGCAAATTGAGTATCAAACCATGGTTTGCGACTCAATACCATAAAGGGCATTATCAGTTCTATTCCTATTCCCAAGAATCAAATCCTCCAAGAGCTGATTGATAATTGACACGTCATGGCTCCTCGCTCTATTCCATTCACTAAAAATCATAAATTGTTAAATTTACATTTATGGCTTTTATGTAAATACATAAAAACCACAATGCCAACATATCACCAGAAATTATTACTGCTAACTCTGTTTTCTCAAAATTTGATAGTAAGCAATTTTTTTCAACCACTAAAAACTACATCATAAGCCATTGAAAAGTTGTATTCATCAATCGGAAATTTTAGTTACTGTTACTAAATTGATTAAAAATCCCACAAAGCCTCATATCTACTATGAAAAGAAAAGAAATAAATTAGCTAGCTGAAGAGAAGACCAGAGAAAGTTAACCAGGTCATGCCTTAATGCAGCAAGTTAGGTCAGGGAAAATTAGAAAAGCTTTGCTATTGCTAAACAGAATAAGTTATCAGACATTGTAAAATAAGAATAATAAAAAGAGTGCAGGACTGAAAAAAACCATGAGTGCTTTCAGAAGGAGAAAAGGATGCACTAAATGCAAAAGCCATGAAGCAAAACATAGATATTATGCTTGGTTTTTATTATCATATTACATTAACATGAACAAGGTACCTTTACTATGGCTATTGCAGCAGACAGTGGATCCCTTACTCCAAGGACAGTCCACACCAAAGAATTATCAGAACCAGCAGGTATAATACCAATAGGAATGGAAATCGCCTCCTTTTGGTTGTCTCGACTAAGTAATCCATTTAAGACCTGCAAGTCACAAAAACACTAGAATTACAATTTCTCCCTTGTAACTGTTATTGAATTGACAAAACATTCATCGGGTTATTCATTATCTGTTATTAGCAACAAGCAGCACATTGCCTAGGAATCACAGAACCAATCAAAAGAAACTAACACCATTTTGCTAGCACAAAGACCTTTCTCCATTTATGTGACTGACATAATAATTAAGCTCCTCGTCAAATAAATTGGAAACAAGAGAGCCATTGAAACATCTTCAACATGCTCAAAAAGTTTTAAATGCATCAACCAACTTACATTTTTTCAGAAATTGGATCAAGTCAATAAGACAATCTTACATGTAGAGAACTTGCATGAAGAAATGCACAAGTAAATAACTCAATTTGCACTCAAATATGTCAAAGGCTTTGCTAATATACCTCTCTTTGGTAATTTCAATGAAGAAAACTGTCATGAAATAAAGTTCAATGTCAAAAGAAAAGGAAAAGTATTGGCAAAAGTGGCATACAACTTAATTATCATCCAGGGACTGCCCCTTGTGACATACAACTTAGAATTCATTTACACTTTGACCCTTGTGATAGCAAAATAGGCATTTTGCCCTCTTTGACCATTAGTTAAAGTAAGAAAATCATGAAAAGACCAGTCCATCCCAACTAAATGCTAACATCAACTAATTTATGTACATTTTCTCTGACTAATGGCAAATGGGGGTAAAGTATCTATTTTAATTTCACAGCAGGCAAAGTGTAAATGAACTATAACACGGGGGTTTAATGTAATTCAGCCTTTTCAACATCAGTTAATGCTTCTACATTTTCTACTTATAAATTTTCTACCCGGCATACTAGGGCCTTTAAAGGTCTTTGCTGACATGTCCAAACTATCCTAGGCGTGTTTCCTCATTTTTCATCTATTGGAGCAAATGATACTTTCTTTCCAATGTACTCGTTACTCATCCTATCTAGCCTAGTTTGTCCACACATCTATTTCAACATCACACTGATTATTTGTTTGTGTTCTTATTTAGTGGCCAAATACTTCGAACTGTAAAGCATCAAAGCCTAATTTCCGCTTTATAAAAAAAAAATTCATTTTTTGAGGAACATTATGTTTACAAACTATGGCACACATTTCTCCATTCTTTCCACCTTACTCGGATCCTATGAGTAACATCTTTATCAGTATCTCCATTTTCTTCCATGATAGATCCTATATATTAGAACTTTGTGTGTCTCGTACACGATAACAAGATATGATCCATATAGCCAACTCTACATGGTGACATAAAGGCATAGTTGTTGTATCCTACTGTTAATTTCGGATTATTAAAGTTACATCACATATATTCAGTTTTAACCTTAGTAATTGTAAAACATTTTGATTCTAATGCCTCACTACAAGTCTCTAACTTGCCATTTACATTGTCATTTCATCTATTAAAACCATATCATCTGCAAATAGCATACATTTGGTGATCTCTTTCTGCCAATAGTTAGTGATCTCATCTATTACTAAAGCAAAGAAATATGGGCTTACAGTTGATCGATGATGCAGACCTATATTATTTGGAAATTCACCTTGTCCTTACAAATGTAGCTATATCTTTATATATATCCTTTATAGTTTCTACATATGCTTACCCTTACCCCTTTCTTTTCCGATACTCACCACATTATATCTCAATCCAATCAAGTTTACCATATGTAAGTATTGCTTTGCTCATTATAATGTTCACATAATCTTCTTATTAAATGTAGAGCCTTCCATTGTAAATCTTCCACGCAAACCAAACTGATTATCTTGTATATTAATCTCTTTTCTTAGTCTTGTTTTGATTACTCTTTTCCACTGTTTAATAGTATCACAGTTTAATTACCTCAATAATTTGTGCAGTTTTTTAAATCTCCTTATTCTTATATGACAGGATAAAATACACCATTTCTCCATTGTTTAGGCATCTTTTTAGTTTTCATTATTACATTAAACAAATTGTAAACCATGTAATCCCAAATTTTCCAAGGCACTTCCATGCCTCAATTGGAATGCCGTTGGGACCAATTGTCTTACCATTTTTCATTTTTTCAAATGCTGTACTTCCAAAAGTTGATTTTCCGCAAACTTGTGAAAATATGTTAACTATGAAAATGTATCTATATCCATGAAAGTTAGAAGGAGATGAAGGTCCACAAATATATGGGGGCAACACAAACAGAATAAGAGATTTTACAAAAAAAATTGGGAGATTAGGAGGTGAGGCGACTACGCCCCCTTCCTTATTCATGCTTCCACCCCAAGAGAAGAAATACTATGGCAAAGTAATTAGTAGCGGAAAGTAAGATGGAAAAGATAATAGTCAAAACAAAAAGAGTAAAATTAAAGATTCAATCTAGAAACACTCGACTTCAAAACTGAGGCTTCCTTGCATCTGTATATCCCACCCACACCTCCTCTCATTTATGGTGGAAGCTAAAGAAGTAGATGCCGTTCTAGCAGCCACTCTATGGAGCTTCAAGTTTGATCTTGCAGCTTTATGAATGGGTTTGGCTACAGGATCCATAAGCTTTAAATATATCCATTACGAGTTTTAAACCAAATCCCAGAAATCCAAACTAAAAGTCTGAACGATCTGGCTGAGATGTTTGCTTCTCTCATAAGTTAAGAGATAAGTATCCCTACAGAATATACTAGCACCCTCTTTAGACTATCATAGGACAAGAGCATAAACCTTAATCTTCACATCATTATTAAGTTTCAAATCAGGCTGATCAACAGATTAGTTATCTGTTATCTGCACAAATGACAATAACTGGTGTTCAAAAGAAAGATTCCAGGCCGAGTCATGTAGGAGCATCTCAAGCCTGTCTGTCGAATACAAGCATCTCAGACTCCTACTTCATAGTCTTTAGGGTAATTGTTTTTCTATTAGATGTAACCTAAGCTGCTGCAGCAGTTTGCTAGAAGCTTCCCTGATCATTGGTGCAGATGTGAAATATATACACTAGAACGATTTGAACAAATTTAATTAATGTTTTGAAAGATACAAATGAATCTAAAAACATAGTGCAAGCAAAAAATCTGTATCCAACACTGCCAGTTTCACATCATCATAAAGTTGCAAAAATAGTATTGCACCTAGATTCATACCCACAACAGATAAATCTCATGTCACATACAGTATATCAACTACCCTAAAGATGCTCAGATGCTAAATACAAGGAGTATCCAATTCCAAGATGTTATTCCCAAAGGTAATTCTAATGCCAAAGCCACTTGGTCTTTTACTGTCTTCAAACAGACTCACATGCCTGTCCATGAGAGGACTGTCTAATATAGCATTTTTCTCAGAAGATTGCAGAAACTTTCAAATAAACCTAAGAAGTTCTAGCATCATTTATTGGTGCAAGCACCCAAAACTTATCAAGGGTCAAATATGGGAAATTTTACATCTACTCAAACCAATGCATATCATCTCTAGCAAAAGCAGGTGATTGATTCCAATCAAAATCTTGAATCAGCCAAAAGAAATACCATGCATCATAAAAATTAAAAGCCTAATGAATGTAAGAAAAAATATTATGTGGAAGAAACCAAAGAAAAATAAATAAATAAATAAGAAACATAATAGAAGGGTGAGTGCCTTGTCCGAATATCAAGAACTAACCTCGTTCACTATTCCATCACCCCCGACACATATGATACCTGTTGATGAAAACAAAGAACATTACACAACACTCTGATTGAAATTCAGGTAAATAAATGACAGAAATTCGCTCATTAAACAATAAAAATCAAAAAAATAGAAGTACCGTCAGGGCAAGTGCTGAAGTCAACACTGGAAGCAAGTTTCCTGGCATGACCAGCAGAATTTGTTTTGACCACCTCCAACTGAAATCCAGCCAGCTGTACACATTCCAAACAAAACAACATTAGCTAATGCTTGACGAAAAGATATTTGTGAATGAAACAGGTGAAACAAACAAAGCCAGACACCAGCTTCTCCCACAAGCATATCACATTCCAATTAAAGATTTCTTCTTGTGTCCTATATACAAATAGTTTAAGATAAGTCAAAATGTTTGGATTCGTGGTGTAACATTTGTGCACCAATAAAAAGCTTTGCATTGATCTCCTGACAAGATTGAGAGGGAAGTTGAAAATACGCCTAATATTAATTCATGTAAAGATGTTCTGTTTAATTGGGTGGTTGAGCCCACCTAAAATCCTAACTACCGAAACTCTTCTCTGTTTGCACATGAAAGACTTCTAATGTAAAAACTACACGGGGGGGGGGGGGGGGAGTAAAAAAAAAACAAGCAATTTAACAAGTGGGAAGTGGTAAAGGGAGAGCCCTAGCAACCCGGAGGTTGTGGGTTCAAATCAAACCTTGTAGGTTTCAAGGTGAAAGTAAAAAATAATACAAAATAAAAGCAATTTAACAATAGGGTTTATTGCAACTGTAGCTCCAGGAATACCAAGAAAACCATACAGAGCAGTCCTTTACAAGAGGAAAGTAGCTAATTTACCAATAATGAATACTATGAAGGTCTCAAGTAGCAAACTACATGGGATGTCTTCCAAATATTTGATTTCATTTCAACTGTTGACCTTTAAAAGGAAAATTGTATTGTAAAATTCAAATGTGATATTCCTAGCATCCTGCTGAAGTTGGCAGAGAATAATTAATAAGTAAAGAAACGAATAAAAGAGTTCTCTCAACAAAACCATAACAAAGAAATCAATAACTCACCTAATGTCCAATTTAAAGGCCAAGCAACAACTCCATTCCTAATTACTCTAGTTTTGTTCTTTATACAACAAAACAACTAAGCCTTTGTCCCACTAGAGTCACCTAGATGATCATACCTCAACATCGTGTACAACTACAACAACAACAACTAAGCCTTTGTCCCACTATGTGGGTCGGCTATATGAATAATATCTCGCTATCGTGTATGGTCATGGCACATCAATTCATTTATATTCAAATATGACGTGTCATATTTTAAAGTTGCTTTCCAATTCTTTATAATTCTTCCTCTACCCTTTTAATATTAATTAATGCTTTTCTATTTTCTACCCATCTTACTGGGGCATTTAGGGATCTCCTACATACATGTCCAAACCATCTTAGGCCTGTTTCTCTCATTTTTCATCTACTGGAGCTATTCCTACTTTATTTCTGATGTTACCATTACTTATTTTATCTAACCTAGTATGCCCACACATCTATCTCAATATTCTCATTTCTGCTACCAGCATTTTTTGTTCATGTTCATATCTCGTCACTGAACTAGTCGGAACTGTAAAGCATAGTTGGTCTTATAGTCATCTTATAAAATTTTCCTTTAAGCTTTTGCTGCACTTTACGGTCAAAAAGTATAGATAATGCACTCCTCCATTTATTTCACCTTGCTTGAATCCTATGTGTTACATATTTATCAATTGCCTCATTTTCTTCGATTGTAGACCCTGTGTATTTGAAACTTTACGATTCATTTGACTCATGTTCGCCAGTTTGAACTTTTATCATATTGGTATCTACATGATTGCTAAAGTGGCATTGCGCATTTTCTACTTCAACATTACTTATAATAAAAAATTTTGATTCTAATGCTTCTCTCCACGCTTCTAACTTAGCATTTATGCCCACTCTTGTCTCCTCTATTAAAAATGTATCATCTGCAAATAACATACATTCAAGGATTGCTTACCAAATCAAAGAAATATAGATGCAGACCTATATTATTTGGAAATTCACCAGATATTCCTACTGGTCTTACAAATGCTGCTATATGTTTACATATATCTTTTATAGTTTCTATATATGCTACTCTTACCCCTTTCCTTTCTAATACCAGCCACATATGTCATTATTTACACTATCATATACTTTTTTCTAAGACAACTGTGACTCTTGACATGAACAATGGAACTTGTCGTAGTTCAGAAAATGAAAATATTCTGAACTTGGAGCATTGTAATTTCTGACACATACACATAAACAGAGTTCGTAGCCAATGCATGCGGATCTTTCGATAGCCCTTCAAAAAGTCAAACAAATTTCTCTCGGATTACAAAATGTCAGCCAAAAGGTTGGCAAGTTAAGAGACTTTTACAGTTTGGAACAAAACAAGGTCTCAAAATTATTTCTCATCTTCACCACTGTGACAAGTACCATTCCACGAATTACAACTTTAATGTTGGAAAGCCATTCTTCAAATTCAGCAGCTGCTTGAACTTAGTCTGCTAAATATAATTAGTGTTGAAGTCAAATTTGGCTACCTGCGCCCAGGTCAGCGGATTAAAAACCTAGACCTTTTCACTTTTAGCTCTCAATTTTATGGGATTTGCTCAAGTACTAGGTTAATTCAGTTTTTTGGATACATTTCCCAAAATGGTTATAAGAAAACGTAAACATATGATTAATGAAATTAATTTTCTAATTTAAGATGTTGTGAATTCAAGGAAACCCCACCTAATGCGATTTGCGGTTTACACAAGGAAATCTAGGTGGACCCTAAAATTGCTACTTCACCTCCTCCTTAACTTCCATGCATCAGTTCTTACTTCTACTTTTAATTTTTCCCTTTCTTTCATCTGTTTCTTACTTTTTCCCAACTATATTCTCAGTTAACGTTGCTCCTCATTTCATCTTTCTGTATATTGTCCACTGGAGCTTTCAACATTCCCATGGACATAAGAATACAGAAATTGAATTGGAAAGAATAATAGTGAAAATATTTCCCCTATTGATTGCTTTGCTGGTCCACAGAACCTGTTCAAGCAAACTAAAGATAGTGAATTAAACTGAAATCTCACCCTTTGCCTAAATTTTGGCTCTATCCATCAAGTTGAAACAATCAAGTTGACAGAAATTATGCTTTTTCCACTTGATGTGCTAATGTAGGTGCAGATGTGGGTAGCTTGTGGAACAGCAATATCAACTACATTGAAATCATGATGAATGTCAAACATCGGAACGAATAGCAAATTTCTTTTGCAGTTTCCCAATCTATGTAACAAATTCCCTGAGTATCTACTCTACATAACTGCCACCTTGAATCTTTCCATGAACTTTGAAATTCTCTCGGTTAATGAGATTATCAAGCCTTTGGGAGAGCAATTGAAGTTATTCCTTAACATCTCCTATTTCCTGCTGTCATGCCACTAATCATCTGTGCTCTAATATTGCCTTTGATCAAGCCAATAGGCTCCAATTGAAATCAAGAAGAGAACAAACAGAAGGGGCTAACTAGCATACATAACCGAACACTACGGTTATAAGGAAAATCAGGACAAACTAAACGAGCATTCCAAGTGATAAGTACTTGTTACAAAACATATTTTATATCAGAGTAGTAGACAAATATTTATGTCAACCTTGAACCTAAATTAATTAGCACTCCAGATTTTGAAGCAATAAATTTGAAAGTACTATAATAAATTAATTTTCTGAATGAATATAACTAACAGATGCGTTAACAATATAGTACAAAGATAAGCATGACATCTTGATACTGCTAAAGAAAATACACTGCTATACTACCCATGAACACTTAACTGAAAAATAGTATATTTCATCAACTTGCGCAACAATCCTATCCCAACTTTGTGCGCCCCTGTTCGACAGTGCTTCATCTCTAGATTCCTCAAAATGCTCCTCAACCAAAATAACTCTTGCTCATCATTTGACAACTCATCCAATCCATCAGATGAACAAAATTCTCTCTACCCAAAATTCACTCAAAACCTTATTCTTGGATTTCTTTTTTTCCTTGGAATTATCATTCTTACACATGTGGGTCAACCTATATATACAGGCAAGAATAATGCACATTCAGCGAGTTAAAAATGTTAAGCAGGAATTCAGCCACAGTTTTTTCACATGTAGATAGATATTTAGTGAGAGGTAAACAATGTTGAGATATTTGTGAAGGAATGTAGAATTCATAAAAATTTGGTGAAGAGATTCTATAACGGATTTTGACTCTTGGGAATTCTAGAGGTGGATTGTGGGGTTGTTGATTATTAGCTATGCAAGACAGAAGCCAACAGAAAAGGAAAAAAACAAATTTATTAGGACACTTCTTGTATGGCATTAAAGTTGATTTTACAAATATTAGAAGTGTACTGGAAATGTAAGAATATGTATTGAAATAGTAAAAAGGCATTTTAGAAATATAAGGTGTATTGGAAATGATGAAAAACTATTATAAAATGTAAATTGAGTCCCAAACAATGGTTTGAACCTAAATACCATACAGGGACTAATTAAGAGAGTTCAGATTTCATAGTATCTCAAGTCCTTTATATTAAAAATACAATAAGACCAGGAAACTTCAGGGAACTAAAAAGAGGATTAAAACCTTCTACATGAATATGTGAAAAGCAGAATTATTACTGCATCATACAGATATTGTATTAATGTGAAGACAGTTCTCTGAGTCACCTTTCAAACATGCAACACAGTTTTTCTCCTTTCCCAGTTTTGTTAGTTCTCAGTTTTTGTCCATTAAATTTTAAAACCAAAGCCTAAGGTTTTGATGGCATGCACCAGGGAAGAGCAGCCTATCCTAGGCTAAACCAAACCAGTAATGAGGAAAACTAGATGACTTAGTTCAACAGCTCAAGCTTAACCTGCGTGCAATTATGAGGACCAGGGAGAGGAGGGGCAACAATCAGATTGTGACCAAGAACTGATGAACCGACCAGAAGGTTAAAAGGAAAAATTATCCTGAATGCTTGAAAATCACATGGCTCAAACCAATTTTGAAGTCCATCAGAAATAGTAGACCCTTGAATAGATTAGATACTAATCCACACGAGAAACAATTTAGATTGGAACAGTCTGCCAATCTATGACATTCACCCAGATCACGATGAAGTTCATGCAGCGGATTTTTACCCTTTACCTACGTCAGCACATCAAAAGAAGAAAGCCTGTTTGCACCAATATGATGATCTTACAATTTTCTTTAAGGGAGGAAATCCATGGTCAAAGGACCAGCTTTTAATCATGCTGAACGTGATTTAGTTTGACTGGAACAGTTTTGCCAACAAGCAAAAATATATTTTGAGATTCACGATTTCTAGAATTTTTAGGTCCCAGGACAGCTTAAAGCACCACCCGAAAAGGAAAAGAAAGCAGCACGAAAAATCTTGGTGGCTGGGATTCCTTAGATCAAGGAAACTAAAGGTGCATGGGATCTTCTTTTTATGGCTGTTAAAGGCAGATTTATAATTGTATAGCATTGTGATATTGTACATATGTGAAAAATTACAGAGCCAGTTATGGGTCTCTTTTCAAACCTGTGGCAGGGTTTTTGTCCCTTCTGTGTAGTTTGCAGTTCTTGTTCCATCAATTAACATCTCCACAAAGAGTCAATCATCAACAAAACTACAAAGGTAAAACAGCTGGGCCCCATAATCAATATGACTTGGATCATATTGACTGTTAACCAGCTACAATCGTACAAATCAACTTCTACACTTATGATTTACTAGGTAAGCATGTCTTACATCTTCATTTTCATCAATTACCATATATTTCTGTATAGCTGTAGCGGCTAAAAGTCAACTGGTGGAACAAGAGACTCACATGGTGTATCAGATGATGTAATAATGAAAAAAAAGATCAGTATGAACTTACCTTGAAAACTGGTTCAACCACACCATGGAAAACTTTACTTGAACGACCCCGTCCAGACCGAGGATTCAAAATAACAAGCATTTTTGGTGGGTTTTTACATTTAATATAAGATTCTGGAGGAAATTCATGCGAAACCATTTCTGAGGCCTGTTTTAAAGGATGTGGCAAACAATTGATATAGCATTGCTGATCTGCAAATGCACCAACCCATTGAAGGGCTTCTTCTGGGGTAGAAGCTAAAAAGCGAAAATCCTTCCGACTTCTCCCAGCTTTTACAAAACAAGAAAGGCCAGATGCTTTTTTATAGGGATAGGAGTGCACTGTAAAGTGCCTAAGACCTGAACAATATGAAACCTGCCAAGATAAAATTGCACCGCATTTAATAATTTGCAAAAGAATATTTTCTTATTCATATCATTAAAAAGAGAAAAAGGAAACTCACTGATATCACATCCTCGAGACGTAGCATTTGATTACCCCAAAGCAAAGCCTTGCTCGTCAACTTAGCCTCGATAGCATCCTGGCTTGCAGAATCAGTTTCAGTTTGGACATCAGTTTTTTTACTTGGTTTTCTCCGATCCAAGAGCAGTTTCCCAGAAAACACATCATATCCTAACAAGTCAGACTGCTCATCTCCAATATCAATTCTGTGCTCCTCCCCTTTAGTTGACTTGGGATCATTGTGGTTTACACTGACATCCGTACGTAGAGAAGCTTTTCCTCTACTGCGCTTTTCTGGAAAGACAATTGGTGATGTCTGTTGTCCAGTTGTTATTTGGGAACATAGTGCCATACGACGAAGAGTGTGCTGAGGTGTAAGTCTCAAGGAACTATTCTTCGAAAGACTAGGAGCGTTCTGCATAATACCTTGTTGCAGAAAGGACAAGAACCAAAACTACTGCTACCAGCAAAAAATTCTCAGATCCAATGAGCACATAAACCCACGAAAAAAGTACCTCAGCCTTTGTATTTAAAATATCTTGATACTGGTCAAAATTATTATCCAGCAATCAAGCTTGATGTGCAGAAAAGCTTCTTTGACACACAGGAGCTTCACCGTTCCACATAGTTAAAAAAATGCAAGCTCACATGCGGAGGCTGGTAGCCTATTACCAAGAATGTATCCCTATTGCCTGACAAACAAGATTGAAATCCAAACAGCTTGACATATCAAACTTTCTTAATCGAAACCTGGTTTCTGTAGACCCTTCATCAACTATGAGTTCACATTTTGTAGCTAGAACCCCAAAAAGAGACGTCCATGTGCTTTCCCTACGTCATCCATAACAAAACTTTTCTAATGCACACAATAAACAAACCATACCCAAGATGCCAAAGTTAGAAACACAAAATCCAGGGCAATCGAATACTGAAACTGGAAACATCAGGTGGTTCAATCATCCTTACAAAAAGAAAGACATTTCAATTCCAGTAGTAGAACTGTTGACCCTAAAAATTATCCTAAACATTATATTATACTTCCGCATGATCACTGAAAGCATATTTACTGCAAATTTTACAATATAGATTTCAACAGTACTCGCAAGAACATCAAAACATGGTAATATTTGAAGAAATTCTACAGACCATTTTGAATACTATTTAGACAGTTCCTAAAAAAAGTTTTAAGAAATCCCAAACCAAATGTCCTCACTACGCCCCGATCATGCAAAGCAACAGCCCAAAGATCAAAGTAACACCAGAATCAACAGACCAAAGCCCTAATTGAATTATTTCCACAATAACATCCTTCAGGTAAAGGTCTAACATCAAAACATGGTAATATTTGAAGTAATTCTACAGACCATTTTGAATACTATTTAGACAGTTCCTTAAAAAAAGTTTTAAGAAATCCCAAACCAAATATCTTCACTACACCCCGATCATGAAAAACAACAGCCCAAAGATCAAAGTAACACCAGAATCAACAGACCAAAGCCCTAATTGAATTATTCCACAATAACATCCTTCAGGTAAAGGTCTAACATCAATTTTTACATACTCCGACAAAAAAACCGTTTGACTAACCGTTGAGAAGGATGACCGGGATACAGTAGCCAGCGTTCAATCGACCGCTCCGGAGAACAGAAACGGAGATCAGCTGCGGGAGTTTTGTATGGACGGTGGCTTGGGTGGGTGGGTTCGTGATTGCAGAAAAGGGTCTAAAGCCTATTGTCGTTTTTTGAAGAATTCATTTTCATTTGTTTGTTAGGATGCTTTTATATTTTATAGATAATTGATTAGTAGTCCGTACTAGTATTATTTAATGCAAATATACGAAACGAAAATGTTATTTACAGGCCACAAATTACTAAATAGATGCCACTTTTTAAAATTTTAGAATGTTCCCGAAATATTTCGGGAACATTCTAAAATTTTAAAAAGTGGCATCTATTTAGTAATTTGTGGCCTGTAAATAACATTTTCGTTTCGTATATTTGCATTAAATAATACTAGTACGGACTACTAATCAATTATCTATAAAATATAAAAGCATCCTAACAAACAAATGAAAATGAATTCTTCAAAAAACGACAATAGGCTTTAGACCCTTTTCTGCAATCACGAACCCACCCACCCAAGCCACCGTCCATACAAAACTCCCGCAGCTGATCTCCGTTTCTGTTCTCCGGAGCGGTCGATTGAACGCCGGCTACTGTATCCCGGTCATCCTTCTCAACGGTTAGTCAAACGGTTTTTTTGTCGGAGTATGTAAAAATTGATGTTAGACCTTTACCTGAAGGATGTTATTGTGGAATAATTCAATTAGGGCTTTGGTCTGTTGATTCTGGTGTTACTTTGATCTTTGGGCTGTTGCTTTTCATGATCGGTGTAGTGAGGATATTTGGTTTGGGATTTCTTAAAACTTTTTTTAAGGAACTGTCTAAATAGTATTCAAAATGGTCTGTAGAATTACTTCAAATATTATCATGTTTTGATGTTAGAACTTTACCTGAAGGATGTTATTGTGGAAATAATTCAATTAGGGCTTTGGTCTGTTGATTCTGGTGTTACTTTGATCTTTGGTCTGTTGCTTTGCATGATCGGGGCGTAGTGAGGACATTTGGTTTGGGATTTCTTAAAACTTTTTTTAGGAACTGTCTAAATAGTATTCAAAATGGTCTGTAGAATTTCTTCAAATATTACCATGTTTTGATGTTAGCGTAAATTATTCACCGTTTTTTAGTCAGAAAAGTTAAAAAGAATCCAGATAAGAATGTACAAATACATGGAACAATTAATACCTTCGCCGGTCGAAGAAATAATGACAACATGTTTTGAGCACTTACGCAATGCAGAATAAGTTTCCATACATCCCAGTTAATTTATCTGAATCTTGTCCTTACAATTTAAAAGTTAAAATACGTTTGTGTATGATCGAAAAAAAGAGATCGATACTATTTACTAATAATTATCACAATGAGTAAGAAGACATGACTAAAAGCAATTGCAGTAGACAGCTCAGATTCGACTTAATCGTTAAAGTAACTGAACTGAGAGCACAGATTAACAAGGAAGCGAGAAAGCACAAGATTAACAAGCCGCAAAATGAACATTTGAAGAATTCAGTAAGTCAAGTACTGAAGCATTTGAAGAATTCATTAGCCACAAAAGCAAGAAAGCACAAGATTAACAAAAGCACAGCAAAAAGAACATTTGAAGAATTCAGTAAGTCAAGTATTGCAGCATTTTACTTCCAGATCAACAAAGGCACCGCAAATCAACAAGGAAATGTTTAACTTCTAACTACAGGGAATTGTCTGAAATCGACCAACAGGTAAAAAGACGGGTAGAGGGTTGCAAGGTATTGGTATAATCTTCAACCAAACCTAGTTCAAATTCTCAAAATATCATCAAGAAAAGAAAAGGGTTCTCAAAATCGCCAGCCCTGTTTAAAGGGCTGGCGATTTTGGATTTTCAAAAACCATACATAAGTGCATTTGGGCAAACTGTATTCCTCATGGGCAATTCGTCAAACACGTTGCCCCATTGTCAAAGCACGACAATTTGGCATACAGATAAATCAGAACACTGCCCACAAAACGCCAAATAACAATCCTCATTTTCTAACAAATTCATGTATAATTTTACCAAAGATTAAATTTTTATCACAAGATGAAGATGTCAAGGAGGTACAAAAAGCATTCGAATCCATGAGAATTCCATTGAAATACATGAAAGAGAAGGTTCGGAGCAAGTGAATGAAGCCCATTTGAGAAAAATGGGAGATACTTGAACTGAAGGCCACGGGGTCTCTTCATTCTTCTCTTGCAACTGCCTCTTCTTCTCTGACTTATGTGTTATTCTAAACTCAGAGCAAATTCTAATATTAACCCCAATCAAGAAACCCAAAATACCCCAAACACAGTCGACTAAGGGCCCAAAACAATCTTCAGCAAAAAAATGTGAAGCACCATGTGATAACACCATAAAAATTACAGTTGATGTGTATTCGAACATAAACGAAATTTTTGCTTCTTAATTATAAGCAACCCAAAACAACTTAATCAATGAACCTTTGTGAAAGTAGGTTTCAAAAATTGAAAGGTAGCAGTTAGGGAAAACAAGACAGAAATTCCTTGCCCCATATGCAAATTATTCTACATGAATCCCACCGATCTGGTAACAAAACACACAAATAAATTCTCCCTAATTTAAAGCTATCCATATCACAATGTAAAACAAGACACATACCTTAGTGGATAATTTCGCAATTACAGAGAAAATCAATTCAGACCGGGCTGTGTAAACCTCAAAAATAACCCGGAAGTTTGTGGCGGAGTATGGGACTTCATGGAATTGGCTGTCCTTTTATAACCCCATAAGTTCATTGGCTGGGAAGGCTTGTTGATAAGGAGTTGGTATAGACTGCTAGCTCCGAATCTGAATTTCGTTGTCGGTCACGGGAAAGGCAATTGCAGATTATCACCCACCTCGTTCCTGCAAAATATTCGGCTCGAATCTAATTGCATTTGGAGGACAACTCCTTCCGCAGACGTCGTAGCAGAGGAGATCAAAGGGGGTACCCGGAAGTGAGCTGGTCGGCCTCTTTTTCCCGAGTGTTCACACGTTGAAGAAGAAGCAGCAGCTTTGTGGGAGGAAAAAAGATTTTTTTCCCTTAATTTTCATTTTGGGGGAAAAAATTACCAAAATAAGCAAAAAAAATTTGAAATTCTCAAACTGTTGAAAACGAATTTGGGAGATTCGTTTTCAACTAACAAACCAAAAAAAAAAAAAGCAAAATTCTTTTGAATTTTCAAAAGAATTTTGCTTTTTTTTTTTTTGCTTTAATAAACGAATTCCATAATTAATTTTTTCTTTTTTTTATTTTTTATTAATTTCATTAAGAAACTAATTCCACTACAATGGTTTTTAAAATGAATAAAAATAATTATATGTAAACGAATTTTTTAAAAATTAAATAATTATTTTAATTGAATCGAACCGCCGTAAATAGTTTTTGAGTTGTTATAAAAAATAAAAAAAGGCAAAACATAATTATATAATTGAAATTTTAATTTGTAATTCAATAAAATTTTAGAAGAAGTAATTTACGGCATTTTTTGAAATACATAAAATCTTCGTATAAATGAATTTGGGGAATTTATTTATTTGTAAAAATTTAGTCACACATTTATGTTTTAAAAATAATGAATTCCATTAAAAACAAAATTCATAAATTCCTTTCGCTTAAAAAGAAATAACATTAGACCGATGTCGGTTTTCCTGAGACACGAATGCGCCAAAGTCGTTTTTAGTACTTATGTAGTTTTTTCAAAATTCTAGTTGCAGGGAAAACGAATTTGGTAGTTTTGTTTTTCTCTATAAACGACTCAACCAAATTCGTTTTCCAGAGAAATATTTTTTTTAAAAGATTTCTTACGAAAATTAGTATTCATGGAAAACGAATGTGGGGAATGCGAGGTGTACTTATGGGAAAAAAAAACCGTAAGAAAAATTCGGTGAAGCAGTCGAATAAAAAAAAGAAAAACTGAAAAAGTATTTTGAAAGTGGGCTTAATCTTTCACCCAAGTTTAATTGTACGCTATCTCGTTTGTTTGCTAAAACTTGGATTTCGGATAGAATAATGCAACAAAGGACTAACATACTCTCTTTACGTTGTGCCAAAACTTGTAAAATTGACAATAAACAGTGTTACTAACATCGCGTATGTGTGTAACTTTGCAACTCGTAATAATTTTTAATGCATTGTTCACATTTATAATTTAGTTTCAATGTTGTTAGAAAAAACCCACCCTAAATCATAAGGAGACGGCCCTGGCTTAAGGAAAAAAGAAAGAGTAAACTCTAATGTAGGGGACTAAAATTAGAGTTTAGTCATAAAGAAAGATAGCTGCTGCTTTTAAATGCGGATGTAATTGTTTAAACATCAGATTCAAATTCCATTAAATATATATATATATATATATATATATAATGGCACCCCAAATGCCTGGCAATAACAGATTCCACATTGGGTAATGAGGGAGGCCCATTATATTTATATCTTCTTCTTGCGGGTATAAATAAATAAATCAAAATCAAACTAAGCTCTAACTAAAATTATAAAATAAAAAATCATGATCAAACCATCCTGCTAACTGCTGCTTCAAGACAAATGTCACCTTGCCTACTCCTCCAGCTTCCCAAGTTCAACATCGTCCTTGGCAGAAGCAGCTACTCCTTCCTTCAATAATCTAAATTCCTCTTCTGTCAAGCTATGTTTGCCACCGGCCGTCACCTTTGATGAATTCGATTGTTGTTGTTTCTCAACCTCCACTGCCCAACTATAAACCACCATTCCAACCACTGCAACCAGCATTCCCATGATGTTCTTAAATGTCAACTCCGAATCAAATAGCAACCATCCCAAGGTCAGGACGCACACTGTTTTCATGTGCCCTAGAACCTGGAACGAAACGGCTGAGAACCGCCCGATACACAGGTACTGGCTCACATTGCAGAAAACAGCTAACGAGCATGAAAGAAGAATAAACAACTGCAAATATCCCCATACATATATCAGATCCATCCAAACTCATCAATCAAAGTAATGACAAAACAGATTCAAAAAAAAAAAGCCAGCTTACAATAGCGCCCGTGGAATACTTATACTCTAATATCATGCTTCCCGAAAGATAATAGTCAGCGAAAGGGCCAAACACAAGAAGAGAAGCTGCTTGAATGGGTGCTGTTTTGCTCAACAATTCAAACGATCCAATTGAATACTTCTTCTGCAGGGAACCTATTGACTGCATCACAAAAATATGTTTCTCCATGAACAAACCAATCCCAAACCAAAAATATACTGGATTTCTCTACCCTTCTAGCTTTTCTTTTTAGGCCACCTTTCCGGATATCATATGGATCAAAGTTACTTTTACATCCAATATATGCTGGGGAAGTAATTGCAATGCTCCTTCTAATCAAAAAAATATTCCGACATGCATGAATTACCCCAGGACTACAGAGTTAGAATAACTCTTTTGTTTCAGGGATCCCATTATAAATGTTCATTTTCTAGGTCAAAACAGATACAAGTGATTTGTCATCTTTCCATCAATAAATTAATAAAACTGAAAGGGACAATGTATCAATAATTCAGCACTACTTTCACAAATATGTTACTTAAGCATCACAATTGTCACTTGAAAAAACATGTGATGTTGCATTTCTGCATCTTCAATTGCCTGGGTATCATCAGAAAACTGCAGTGACCAGAAATGGAGAACATGTTGACACAATTTCTGTTTAATTGTAGCACTACTTCTTTAATCTCCTATTACCTTAGCAATGGAATCTCTTGATGTTAGAAAGGATTAAAGTAACCATGAAACGCACTTACAATTTGTTGCAATGATGTTGACAGAACAGCAACACAAGCACAGATGAAGCCTTTAAAATTGACCTTGACATCAGTCACAGTGCAAACACCCACACCTATAACCACAACCACAACAGACATTTTAACTTCCCTCGAGTAGTGCTTATTGTGAAGTATCCACTCCATTACACAGACTACCGGGATCATGCTCAATTTTGAGATCTACACAGAAAATAAAAGCATATCAGTTTAAAAGTATAAAGAACAAATTTTCAAAGGGGAGAAAGGAGCCTTAAGTAAAGGAAACTAGGAAGTTAATTTCTCCAAAAATTGGAAACTTATAATACATAAAGAAGCTTGTGACAGGTGAATAAAGCAAAGGAATAGAATCACAACCAGTAACAATTCTGATTAGAATATTCATAATCCTATAAATTGAAACGGATTTTACTCATACCAGCTTAAACATAACCAATATTTTAAAGTGAATTGTTTATGCTATGTACATGTCTCTTTTTCCAGTCAGACAGGTATTTGACTTCAATAAATGAAGAGCTTGAGGAAGCCAATGAATATGAGCTTACTAGTTTCCAACCATACAGTTATATTCAATTATTATCATCGTGTGACTATTTACAGTCCCATTTACCTTTAACCATAACCCAACCTCGCCCTCTTCAAGTATTCTTCTTTAGTTTGATGGTGTATTTTCTGCCTATAATTTCTTGTAACATGGCAGTCAGGCCTTATTTTAGTTTTAATATGTAAATGCGATCAAAATGATATCCCCCATGTACCGGAGTTATACATTACATATCAAGATTCAGAACTCGACCAAGATTCTGTACATGTGGAAATCTGTCAGCTCCATAAGAATATATAAAGCCGAAAAAACATGGTGATTAAAATACTTAGGCAGCTAAGACTTGAAATCCCAAGCTGTGTGTTTGTTTGGATCTAAGAATGAAGAATCTCTGAGCTAACAAGCACAGGGTGTACTCTGATAAAAATTTGATGAACAGAAACACCGACAGAGCAGGCTCTAAATTAATCATGTAGATGAAAAGAAAATTCAGGACAGATACATTTAGGTCTTACTTGGTAAAATCCAACTGAGTTAAGCATAAGACTAAGGTTCATCCCAGTGATGGACATATTTGCAACAACTGAAAACCAGAGAAGCTCCCACAAAGGAACATGCTTTGACGCAGATAACCCCGTGGCATTTGAGACCATCCCGACAAGTGCAGTAACAGCAAAATGAAACCCGGTCAGTGTAGTCGCTGGAGGAAACAAAGCGTAAATAAATCAATGTGTGAAAGATGACAACGGCAGAGAAAGAGAAAAAAGATAAATACTGGCAGAACTGATGAGAAGATTTAATAAATGCGGCCAAAGCTCCCAGCTTTATAAATCAATTCAACGAGTGAATGTACATGATTAGATCTTGATCGCAGAATTGTAAGTGGGAATCCAATCAAAGCGACGGAAAAGGTGAGTTGAGCAAATTCGAAACAAGAATTGAGGCAGATCAACTGGGAATGCGAAAGACTAACCAAAAGTGAAGGCATAACCATTGGCGGACATGAGCTGCTTGTTTGCCATAATAATTCCAACGGAGCTGACAACGTTCATTGCCCATGCGCCCACATCCGATACCGGAGATTGTTTCTTGGGGACCTCCATGTCGAGAGTAGGGCGGAGGGAACAAAGATCCGCAGCCCCTCAAGAGCGAGAGGGACGGGGGAAGAGGGACACAAAACAGATCTCGCAAGCAAGTAAAAGAAGCAACTTTTTTTTCTGGGACGATACAGTAGATGTAAGAGAAGTGTGCTGTAGACAAGATACGCGTATATATAGGATGAAATAGATAACTAAGACAAGGGTGATTTAATTGTGAAGAGGAAAAGAGGGAAAGGAAAGAAAGAAAGATACAGTTTGATTGAAATTGAAGGGAAGGAGGAACATGTGATGTGTGCTTTGCGATGCGACTATGTTATAAGCCCGACAACGTGAGCTGTGCCTCTGTGAGAGATCTGGTCTGGACGATGGATAAAAGAGAAGAAGAAGGTCTTATTTATTGTTAGGCTATGTTCTCTTACTACTATGGATAGGAAATTTTTTAGTTAGGAAAAAATTTTGTTTTGAAGGGAATTTCTTTTGGGAAATTTGTGTAGGAAAGAGAAGAAAAAATGTAATGATTATGTTTTTTTTGAATTTATGTGAGTGAAGATTTAGAGAGAATTTTAAAATTTGAATTGTGAATTTTATAAAAATGATGTTGTTTCTTTGTGTAATATTTTTTTAAAAAAATGATAATTTTCCTGATAATTTTCGAAAAAGAACAGAGCCTTACGCTGTCCTATCCCATTCATTCCTATGTTCTTTCCATTCCAATTCATAACAATATGTCACTTTTTTCCTCTAAAATTTTATACAAAGAAATAATGTCATTTTTTACTCAATTAAAAATTTAAACTTTAAAATGCCTTATAAATTTGTACTCACATAAATTCAAAAATAACATAATCATTACAATTTTTATTTTCTTTCTTATACAAACCTTCAAAAGAAATTCCCTCAATACAAATCAATCACCAAGAAAAATGAAGTTTTACAAATATTTCCGCATTTTGAAATATTGTGTAGTATTATATTTCAAAATGTAGTTAGTCTAAAACTCATTTAGGCCCCGTGTGATATTAAGACTGGATCCAAATCTTGATTTGGATTGTAATTTTAAATATTTACATTAAAAATGTAAAAAGGAATATTAAAAATATAAAAAAGTTTGTTTTAAAAATGTTAAAAAAAGTTGATTGAGATTGATAAAAAATTATTATAAAATAAAAACTGTGAATCTTGATACCAAACTTGGCCTTAAAGTGGAGTAGTTTGAAATTGACAAGTGAAACAAACTTTTACTATGAACTCACAAAATGTAGTGTGAAATGCACTAAAAGCTTGTATGGTATCGAAATTTAGAATATGTTTAGAATTATTATTCAAAGCTTATTTCAAGGGGTATAATCTTTTAGTATACATCCTATTAATTTCAACTCAATATACATTTAAAAGTAAAATACTTACTGCGATATAAGGAATTTTTTCCCAAAATAATGTAAAAAATGGCCGAAATTCCCAAAATAGGGATGTTTTTTTGGAGTTTCCGGAAATCAAGAAATCGAGGATGGGAACCTCGATTTCTTCAGGAAAATTTTTTTTGCTTCTGTTCCGAAGAAAGCGAGGTTAGCAACCTCGCTTTCTTCGGAACTATTTTTTTTGCGCGATTCCTGAAGAAAGCGAGGTTGCTAACCTCGCTTTCTTCAGGAAATTTTTTTTTCTCCTTTCCTGAAGAAAGCGAGGTTAGCAACCTCGCTTTCTTCGGAACCAGACTTTTTCGGGATTTCCTGCAGAAAGCGAGGTTGGTTTTCACTATGTTGTCCGCAGATTTGATTAAAAAGAGGTCAGGTTGATGACTGATGAAGCTTTGAAAAGAGATGCCAAGATTTGAGGATTTGAAGCAACATGGATATTCAAACTTTGGCCCGGAATAAGGTTGATTTTTGCAGCCTAAAGGGAAGCTATGAAATCAATTTTAGTGTAATACTCTTTTCGTTTCAATGAAAGAGCGTCTTATTTGATTTTTCAACAGATTCACGAATATAATCATATATAATATCCTTTAACACTCGTAAACCGATATCCTCTCTTATAACAGATTGGTTGGTTAGTAATGATAGACAGAGTAATGATAAATAATGTACTGAAATTATACCAAAATTTTTGGGAATGGAAATGCATCGCCATTATCATTTCCCATTCCAAGAGTTCAAATTAAACCCCACCTAAATGATTTACCAATAAACCAAATTAACTGTACATTTGACAAACTATCAAAGATGTTGATCTATCATGCTAATTCATATTACAACAGTGAAAAAATTGGATGAAACTCCTTGTTAAGAATTTTTAAAAAAAATCGGACAGAGTTTCTCCTGTAAATGGATGAAACTCCCTGTTAACAAATCCAACAGCAAAGCTCAGCATTCATATAAAGACATACAAAGTGATTAACCTACTTAAAAAATGTAACCATAACCCAATAGTACAAACATAATCAACCGCAAGGCAGAGAATGAAACATTTTTACAACATCCTTTAACCATTGCAAATAAACAGTCCCCCTCAAAATAATATTGTCAAAGGCACCCCCCTGTCCCACATCGGGGCCGATTGGTCGGCCTACGCGTTTGTTTCCCCACGGGTTCTTCATCATGCGATGTGTGAGCCGGTGAAGAGAGAAGAAGTGGGGCATCCATATTGCTTTTCTTCTTCTTACGACGCGAATATACTTTTGGCTGAGAAGGTGTGCTGTGTGAAATACTGTGTCTGCCAAAAGCTTGGAAGGTTTCCTGCGGGGTTTGATCTCCATGATGATGAAACTGGCCAGCTAACAAGGCAGCATCGGTACTCGTGTATCCATCATTATGCCCTGGCTGTGTGGGCGATTCTTGAAGCTGAGATGGATCTCCACATTGTTGTACCGTGTAACCGGCGAAATAACTATCTTGGTGTTGTGAATCATCATCGCCACCTTGTTGATGGTGTTCGGATGTAGATGGGGCATCATGGTCGTGGGTGGACATGGTTGCTCCACCCTGCGTAGACCGTGAGAAGGATGATCGCGATTCCGTATGTCGCGAAGTGGTGGCTCGATCAGCATAAGTTTGTAGGCGACGAGTCTCTCCAGCAACTGCGAGGGCTCGAGCACACATATCGCGTACAGTATGAAGTTTGGATTCAATTGGATAGTCATCTATGTGAAGATTTGCTATAACTTCATCCAATGAACCGTGCAGTTGACTGAAACATTGACTCTATATATAGATATGGGAAAAAAAAAGAAATTATTAGAACTTTGCCAATTAAATAATGAATTAGCACATAGAACATGCATTGTCTAAAACATAAGGAGAGCAAAAAATGGCTGAGCACCTAGAACACGCATTTTCTAACACAAGGAGAGCAAAAAAATTAGGGTGCGTATAAGGTGAAAGCTAGTTTAACACTTTCTAGCTAGAATGCAGATTCTCAACAAGGAAATAACCCAGAAATAAAGCAAGAGCACTGCATGTTAAAGATACCAATTAGATTCCTATCCAAATACCAAAATATCAAAATTTCTTTTTGATGGTAAACAACTCCCAAGCACTAAGAACTTCACTATCCAAGTATGCAATCAGAAAGTTTCATGACGAAGTAAACATTAATGCTCAATTGTAAACAGGGAAGATCCACAACAATCAAACCACAATATTGCTTACCCAATATTCAACAAGCGCGCCAAACGGTTGCATCCCTTGGTTTAGCCGATGCGATGGATTGCCCACTAATAATCGGGTGATTGTCAGATACCATTGCATGTAAGGAGAATGATATGGGAGTGGGTTATTATCATCCAAATCATTGCAAATGCACTCTTCTGCCTCCGTCCACCAGTCTATGAAAGTGGAATGTCTTCTGGTCCATTTTTCCCCAGAACGACCCCTACGGTATGTACGGTGTAGTTTAGCATTTGTGTCAATGGGTGAAAGGATAGATTGATGCAACCCAAACTGACGAATGACCATGTCTGGAGCATGAAACTCAACGATATCAAAATTGATCAACGGAACTGTTGCAGTCCAGATTTTCCGTCCATTCAAACAGTAGGTGGGAAGTTCGCGCAACTCCGGTTCAGAATAAGGTTGCCAAATAAACTGCGGAAAAAATTAATGTTTGAGTGTACTATTATTTTTATAGCCGATTTCCGAAGAAAGCGAGGTTAGCAGGAATCGCGCAAAAAAAATAGTTCCGAAGAAAGCGAGGTTAGCAACCTCGCTTTCTTCGGAACATAAGCAAAAAAAATTTTCCTGAAGAAATCGAGGTTCCCATCCTCGATTTCTTGATTTCCGGAAACTCCAAAAAAACATCTCTATTTTGGGAATTTCGGCCATTTTTTCCATTATTTTGGGAAAAAATTCGCGATATAAGTCCTGAGTTGAATTTTTTCCCAAAATAATGTAAAAAATGGCGGAAATTCCAAAAATAGAGATGTTTTTTTGGAGTTTCCGGAAATCAAGAAATTGAGGTTGCTAACCTCGCTTTCTTTGGAAATTTTTTTTTTGCTCATTTCCTGAAGAAAGCGAGGTTGCCAACCTCGCTTTCTGAGGAAAAATTTTTTTTCATCATTTCCTGAAGAAAGCGAGGTTGTCAACCTCGCTTTCTTTGGAAAATTTTTTTTTGCTCATTTCCTGAAGAAAGCGAGGTTGCCAACCTCGCTTTTTGAGGAATTTTTTTTTTCTCATCATTTCCTGAAGAAAGCGAGGTTGCGAACCTCGCTTTCTGAGGAGAATGATGCAAGTTTAGCTGAGATGAATTTGATTGTGAATGCTGAACGACTAGGAGTGTTAAGAGTCTTTCAGAACCTGTGCCTGGTTTGAGCATACTACTGAATTTGGAATTCTTGTGTCCTTCCTCAAATTAGCATAATGGAAGCTCTTAAATCTTGGCTTGCAAATTAGAGACTGTAGAATTCTTGAGCTGAACATTTTAGGCAAACTTGATGCAAAACCAAGTGCTGAAATGAGTTTCACAGGAAAAAGGCTTATCAAGATGATTACAAAGTCTTGGGTGCTTGTAGCAACAAGTTTCAGAGGAGGTACTGTATGTTGTGTGAAGTTTTATGCAGCCATCATTGCTCTTCTCACATCAGATGTATCAAAGGTTCTTGAAGCCATTATTATTGATTCCCTTGCACCCTTGCATGGGTCCAGTCTTGAGGTATTTACTTTATGGTTTGTGGAGGAGATAGACGTTGATGATGTTTACCTCAAAAATCAACATACTAAGCTCAGATCTTATGCTCCTCTGCTGCTTCCAAGAACTGTTGTGCATGTGACCTCTATGAACATTCTAATGTTTGACATGACTGGAAGATGTTTTGTCAGGGAATATGATTTTTGGATCAGTTACACTATGGCAAGTTGATTAGGATTTCTGGTAAATATTAGAAATAATGGTGGGGAATATTTTGGGATATTAAGATCATTCAATGGTGATGTGGAGTTGAAGTACATTGAGGATGGAGGTGAGATCACTTTTGATACTCGAGTTTTTTCTTATCTGAGAACAAGGGGCAGCCTCACAAGATTGCAGAGATGGAAGCTCTTAAATCTTGGCCTGCAGGGATGAATTCTGTTATCATTAGCTGAGTATTGGATGAATTGCAGCAGAAAACAAGGTTGCGAACCTCGCTTTCTTCAGGAAAGACGGAAAAAAATTTTCCTCAGAAAGCGAGGTTCGCAACCTCGCTTTCTTCAGGAAATGATGAAAAAAAAAAATTTCCTGAAGAAAGCGAGGTTGCCAAAATTTCCTCAGAAAGCGAGGTTGGCAACCTCGCTTTCTTCAGGAAATGAGCAAAAAAAAATTTTCCAAAGAAAGCGAGGTTACCAACCTCGATTTCTTGATTTCCGGAAACTCCAAAAAAACATCCAAATTTTTGGAATTTCCGCCATTTTTTACATTATTTTGGGAAAAAATTCTCCTGAGTTCGAATCTAGAGCTTGCATTATGAGGGTGTCATACCAAAAAAAATGTTGTTTGCACTCATTGAGCTTGCATTATGTTGTCATACAAGAATATGTTGTTTGCACTCATCAATTCAAATCCAAGTCAGCACTAATAAATGTTATACGGTCACACAATACATACAGGGCATGTTCTTCTCCATATTTTCAAAAACAAAACCTTTTGGTAGTTTTGAATATTTTACTGATTTCTTATTATTTTCAACCCACTTTTTTATCTTTCAAAATATACTTTTCACATTTCAAAAACCAATTTTTTAGAACCTATTATCAGAAGCGAATGGAAAGAACATGCCCATAATAATTATAAAAATACATTAATAATGAGATACTATGCATATTAGAATTTCGGACCTCGACCCCGTCAACTTTGACGTTTCCCCCTATGACTCAGCTCGATTCATCCATCATTCATTTGCACGAGATGAAAACAATTAACTTGGCATGTATAGTATTTTAATACTAATAATAATTGTTATTATAATATTCTTTTCATTATACTGATTTTCATCACACATTTTCCATTTATTTTCCTATTTAATACGGTAACAATCTTCCTTTTATATTCTCAAATCCACCTTCTTTTTCTTAAACGAGTTTTAAAGTAGATATCTAGAAACAAAAGAAGAAAAAAAAGATTTGCACATGTCACAAGTTCTAGATTAATATTTTAAAATCCAAACGAAACGAAATCAGGAAAAGTTTTTCACCTTGGCAGAAATAGAAAAAACCTAAAAAGGCGGTAATCGATTTGAAAGAAGAAGAGCATAGATATTACTACTATTAGAAGGAATCTCAATGTTTTTTCTCTTTGTTCCTTTCTAATCTAACATTGCACCATGATCTTCATCTCTTAAGTAGAACAAAGAGATTCCAGCCTACACTTCAATGTACACTCTAATTCTTCTCCAAGTAGTTACAGTTACATGCTTTGCCATCCCAAAACACTGAAACAGTAACAGAACCGTGAAATGAAAAATAAAAAAAGGCCTCAAGGGTAATGGTAAAACAATCGATTTCCAACAAAAAGCTCGCCACCATTCCTTTCCCGACAGATAGATACATCTCGAATACAGAGCATACTATATATATTTCATAAACTTCCACCAAAAAGAACAAGTTGTGATGTCAAGCAGACAGGCTATAGAGTTATACAATAGCCTGCCCTGCCAAGGCAAAATAAGACAGAAAGATATCACTCCTTAAAACAACTCCCTCTATTCCACAGACATCATCAATCTTTTACTATATGCACTACACCTCCACCCCAAAAATATGGTGGCCTCCACTTTAGAAATTGAGTACATCAACATGATGTATTCACGAATTTAGGCCCATCAACAAAATCATAAAAACTTGCCAACACTTCTAACAGAATACATACAATGAAAAAAAACCAAAGGAATCATCCCATTCCCAGCAAATTAATGTCTCTGAGCACCAGGTGGTGCTGTTGGCATGGGAAAATTGAAATTGAATGAATCACCACCAGAGAACTGGGGAGCCTCCACGTATGGGCTCTGGAATATCCAATCACACAAGAATTAACCAATGAAAATTTCCAACACCTTCTCATACAAGAATTAAGCATTGCAGTATTACTTAAACAACATATATTCATGTCACTTAGTCAAATCTCAATAAGTCTCTAATGAACAACAAGGTTGAGCACTATGCTTACAAGCATAAGAGATAACAACAAAGACATTCAGTAATTCTTGAGTTACTTAAAAAAATTTAGAGCTAAAAAGAACTTGGACTTTCCTAGGAAGGATTTTCTTTAAAAAGCTCAAACCTCACTAGACAAGAACAAGATAATGTCCTCAAAGTAATATGACAAACATGGGCTGGGGTTTTAACATGAAATGGAACACAGTCGCAATAAGTACCTGTGATGAATAAGTCGGGGCTACATCATCGCCATTTGAAGATTTTGCTGGTTTATTCAAAGAATTTACATCATGAATTGGTTCGCCTCCATTCAGTTCATGTGAAGGACTGTTTATTGCCTTGTCAGCGCCATTCTCAGTCACAGACTTTGCCCTCTAACCAACATGATTGCTTTTAGCAAGCTAGGTGAAAAGGATATCAAGTCACCAAAAGCATGCATACAGAAACAGTATAAAAACATGTGGTACCTGGAAAATTTTCCCAAGAGTTTTCAATCCCTTGGCTCGTGCACGGAGTTCCTCTTTCTTTGCACTGTTATCTTGTAGAACCTAAAAAGAATGCTTCAAGAATATCACAAACGTGAAAGGAAGACTGTTACAATAAAAAATAAAAATTAGAAGCATAAATCACCATTTGACAAACACGGGCGAGGGTTGCTTCGATATCAGCAACATTTAGCTTCCATAGAGAATCAATCATTAGCTTCTTGTGAGATTGCATATATTCCTCAAGCTCTTCCTCAGTATAGTTTCCTTCTGCACTAAGCTGCCGTTTCATGTCCTCTTGTAGCTGAATCAAAGCAATTGCACCTAAGAAATAAACACAGTCAATTATTGCTCGCTCGAGAACAGTATGCAGGTATATGATAATTTACTAACAATAACAACTAAACCTTCATGCAACTATGTGAGGTCGGTATAAGAACTGGTATATGATAGAAACAAATCAATATTGACAAAAACAAAAAAGCAGAAGGCTAGCTGATATCACATTAGATGATTAACAAGTTGACAACTAGGTGCACTGCCGAACAAGCCAACCTTGACATTTTTCCAACAACTATATCCGGTACTCATCAAGAAAAAACTATTGCCTATTAACACAACTATGTTGTAGTCCAACACCACTGAGGGCCCAAAAAGTTGAATCGATGAGCTAAATTTTTTACACACACAGACACACAAAGTAATGAATCTTCCCTGTAAAACATCAACATTCAACTATCAGTTCCCGCAGTATTCAAATGATTTCTCAACTCATTTTCTCGCATTTCTCTGTTTGTCACTCCATCCAATGGACTGGGTGATATAGGCACAACTGGGACAGATGTACTCAAATGTGCAGTTTGAGATCTAACTTATCCCATAGACCCAGTAAACTAGAACATCCTTCAACATAAATTCACCCAAAATGACAGGTGATCAAGTATTGGATCGCATTGATGATATCTGGTGTACTAATTAATGCATCACAAGTTTAAGATACCCACGAGCATATGCTAACCTGTCGCTGCAGTCACTTGGGACTTAATAAAGTGGCCTTTGTTTCTGAACCACTCAGCGATAAATGGCACACCCAGATATATTGCCTTCTTTCCCAATTCTTTAGCGGCCTGCCTTGCATATATGTACCCAATTGTATTCAGCATATCAACACCATAAGCTGAGAGAGGCCACCAAAATGAATGAGAATATACTTTACATATTCAACAATATGCTAATGAAATAGTGTAAGTGTCATATAAAGAACATTATAATTAAAAGGGACGGTTGGTTAGGGTGGCAAGTAATAAGTAAGGGGCTAGGCCAACCCCTTGATCCTGTAACTTGAGGCTAGCAAATAAAGAAAGGGACATCCCAATTCTGTTAAAACGGAGTAAAGCTATAACTGAATTACCGTATAAGTAGGGGCAATTTACCCATGTAAACAGAAGCTAAAAGGAAAGTAGGGAAACCAAAAGGAGCAAATACAGGAAAAATCAAATAGGTAAACACCACAGTCACATAAATGACAACAGACAAAATGAAGAACATCATAAGATATTATCCTTCAGCAGGGTAGTTATCAAATGACTAAATGATCTTACACATATTAAGAACCGTGTACACTTGAATGCTTTGTCCAGTACAAGAAAAAAAAAAAAAAAAAACAAACACAAAAATGAGGTATTAGTTTTCAGCAACAGTTTAAAACAAAAAAATAATCCATTTCCTACTATAATTTAAAACACATCAAAGGAGATATTACAGTTACATCATGAAGATGCAAATAAACCTATGAATTGCAAGATATTTCCAGATACAGATAGATAAACCCTCTCCAAAGAGAACAAGAGGCCAAAAATAAAATCAGCGAGATAAACAGTTGAGGATTCTTAATTATATCATGAATAGCAGATCCTGTTCTAAGGCAAAAGCCATACTCTTAGAATATTACACTATATGGCATCTCACTTTTAATAATCACGTCACAAGAATAATGATTCCTTCACATACGAATCAACCCAGACTTAAACCCACCTCTGACTGGGGTTGGTACAATATTAACTGTATATCAGTAGGTACATGCTAGATCTGTTGTTGATGAGCTGGAAAACCAAGATGTGGGTACCTGGTGTCTTGAACCAATTGTCCACAATCAAGATTTCTTTAAGACTGAATTGATACGATTACGTCTTATTCAGACAGATACTGGATAGGAGAAAATCTGAAAGCGGAAGGGTCCTGGTTGATGACAATTCCTGCGAAATTGATGGGAGAAGGAAACTGCTTTTTGTAATGCATGCAAATAAAACGCTCTTCACGGGCTCAAGGATTGTCATTGATTAAATGAATACTAAAGAAAAAATAGTAGTCCTGATAAAAAGAGCATTAAGATCAACAAATTAATGAAATGGGGGATTGACTGGGCCTCAATGGGACTCAGATTTGGGTGAATGTGGAGACAAACAGGCAAATCCTATTTCAGTGTCAGGAAACACTCAATCATCTGTGTCTCAGATAATATTATAAGATTGGCTACTGCACATTTGGTTAGTTTAAAATGGACCTCTGGCTCTCTATGGCTGGGAAAAAAGAAAGGGAAAAACCACCTCAGACTTCAATCTGCATTAACTCTATTACCATCTAAGTACTGGCCCACAAAAATCAACAATCATCTATTCATTCAACTGAATCAACAGCCATTCTTTGCAGATCATGCCAACACTGCCATACATAATTACAGAAAGAACTGATTCATAATTTTTCAATAGTACCATTATACCAATAGGTTATAAAGATCTTCAACCTCCAATAGATAAACTATTTAAATGGTAATAAAACACCCAAACATACTCTAAATTCAGCATAGGCTCTTTATACCTGTTCATCAATACGGTTCCACTTTCCTATTACGATGTGAACCAATAAACACCATTTGAAATAGTTCTAACTAGACAAAGAAGCTTCTCAAAACTGACACCTGGCACTTAATATTAAAAATAAAAAATAATCAATAAAAAAAAAAACAAACAAAGAATAATGACCACAAACACCATGCACAGCAAAGATGCAACCTAAAAATTCCTCTTCCATCAATTACCATACAGAAAACTGCACAACAATTTGCACATAAGCCATTCTATCAGGCCTTCCAGGCCAATAATATCTGAAAAATTAACCAACCATCCAGGTCAATTTGACCAACTGTTTTTATTGAGAAAGAAATCAATTGCTGCATGACTCACCTTCTTCTAAGCTATGTTAGAAGACATGGCATTTTTCATACACAGAGAAGCCATATTTGTGATGGTCCCCGAAGATCGAAGTTAAGATTTACGAAACCCAGATTATTGGAAGAGAACATGAGAGACCACTACCACCACAACTCTACAGATACTAAACACCCAAGAACAAAGAAATGAACTTATGTTCAAACCATATTCAGTTGTTTCCCAGGTGTAAAATTACCAGAGGAAAAGGATAATCAAATGATTTATTTAGACAAAATAGTACTGAATGTCATATTACCTGCATTAGAGAGCCTTGATACCTCAGCTTCAGCATGACGTATAAATTCTTCTTTATTTCCTTGTACGTAGAGATTTAGTCTACCTTTTAATATTTCGGCAAGCCTCTCTTCTCTGTCCTTTTGAACAACCTGAAATAAGGCCAGAAGCATAGTTTTTAAACTCGTGAACCTAGCTAGTATCAGGATCGTATCCTAAAATTGAAAATGGCTTAAAATTATATGATTAATTTTTAAAATGACTATAAACGACATATGCATACACATAGAGTTATATATTAACTAAGATTAGCAAGTTATAAAGAGTAAAAATCTATTAAAATTAATATAGATAAAATAAATATCACATTTTTTACTACTAAACAATTAATAATAATGTAAGGTATATAAAATTTATAATTAACAGTGCATTTTTTATATACTTTTACAACAAAATATGTGATTACATATTATAAATATATAAATAAATAATAAAGAGTTGAAAACTGGGTGTTAAATTATTTTTTAATATTTTCTTTGTTACATAATTAATTGATAGTAACAAAATAGACTACAGAAAAGAAAATACAATTTCAAATAGTTAAAAATTTGTGATTAAATTATTGTTCTTATGCTTTTAATATTTGTTATTAAATTATTGTTCTTGTGTTACTTGTCAACACCCAAATATTTTATACAAATTTAAACCACTAAGTAAATTTTTTAAAATCTCAGACAAGTTGGGATCGATTCGATGGATTTGATTTGGGATCTTAACAACTATGGGTGGAATCGTTAATCTATTTAAAAACATGAATAAACAGATTATAATTTTTAACATCTTTTACTAGATTATTAATTAATAGTGAGTGGGATAAAGACTTAGTTGTTGTTGTATTAATTAATAGTGAAAAATTAGAAATTTAATAAGAACACACAAGTGTTAACAGAGAAAAAAGACAATAATAAATAATGGACTCTAAGAAAGAAGGAAATATAACATTTAAGCAACAAAAACTTGAACGGAGGAAAGAAGAAAAGGTTGGGAGTGATGGGATGGCATACAGGGAGCTCAAACACATGAGATCAAGTGAAGAGAGAGGAAAAAAAAGTTGGGAGTGATGGCATACAAGAGGCTCGAACAAAGGAGGTCAAGGGAAGAGAGATATTGCATTACCACTAAACTACTCCTGCACTTACTTATATATATATATATATGAAATATAGGTGACTAGAATTGCTATGATCGGTAGGATCTTACGATCCTAAGCGATTCTGCACTGCTTCCGGCCACAGAAATGATCCCAACTCATGGTTCCGGGTCATAGGGTCGCGGAACGCAGTTTTAACAACCATGGCCAGAAGTCATTGATATACAGAAATAGTTGAGTATGTTATCATATCCATAAATGCCTTTTTATGCTGGATTATAATATGTATTCCATAAAGCATTATTCATCACAATAACATAAAGATACACTAGTTATCCCAAGCTTTCAAGTGGAATGTTATTCCTTCCGTAACTAATACATTTAAAACAACAGCAATGATGTGGTAGAGAAGTCATTCAACCAGATAAAACGGTGCTTATGATATCTAATAAACACAAATTAACATGGTATGTTTCACTTATAGACAGGGACAACAGAATGTTCATTAGACGAAGGGGCCATAATTGGGGAGCGGAGGAGTTCATAAGATCTTTAAGTGCCCAGTAAAATAATTATTCCGGTAATGATCATGAAGATAATAAATATACGGAATTAATTGTGTAAAATTGTATGGCTCAATCTCAAGGTCAAACTGGGCTAACATGTTTCCCAGTGTATTTCCCACACAGTAAACTGGCATGAAGCATATAGTAGATAAATTGAGAAGTAAAAAAGAGTATATTTTCTGCAGCAACACAAAAACTTCAAAGGAAGGGGGGGGTTTTCTGACAAACACACTGAGTAGGGTGTAGTAAGACAACAATGAGGAGCTATGAGAAGTTTTTGTCACACTATACCACAGTAGATAAAGTTGTGGAAAAGGACCAACAACATTAACCTTGGAAATGTATCCAAATGCATATCAAGTAATTGGAGTGAAACTTTAACTGTTCACAGCTAGGCTTTTCCAGAAATAAAAACAAGGCATGCAGCACAAAACAGATATTCAAAGGTTGCCGATATTCAAACTCCTCAGTTACCGATATTCAAAGGTTGCCATGTGAAACCGTCGTTGACCTTGGACATATCAACACATTAATTTTGATGGCACAAACAAAACAGGAGATGAAATTACAGTTTACACAGCAATGGACAGTGAACTTTTTCTTGATGATCTTGCAAGAAAACCAAGTCACAAGGCACAGGAGGGCTACAAGAAACAAGGTCTTTGAAAATTAGCCATGTTAGTACTCTTAACTTGCAAGCAACACCAAATTCCAATCCGTAGTTTCCGAACACAAGAAGAACTAAATACATAAATACATAAAATGCACAGAAAGAATCAAACAAGTACAATGCCAGAACCATACCCGCATTTTCTCTTGCAGTTTCTTAGTATCAAACTCTTCACCTTCCATGAAAATATCCATTGAAGCCATTGATGCCATAGCAAGCTGGCCAATATATTCCTCAAAAAGCTCACTTCCAAAAAGCATGGCAAATATTGCGGCAGGATCAATAATAGCATCTCTGTGAGAAATACAGAGAAAAAGATTAGGTAAAACCAAATCAAGAACTAACTCCTGTAGATTTGAATTGACACAATAACCCTCACTTAAAATAAATCGCTTATGTTTCCATTACATTTACAATCACGCATCTAAAGAAAGTAATTCAGGGGATAGTGATCATATCTCAGAGTTTCAACAAAAGAACTTATTAAAAGTAAACCAAGTGTACACTCCTATTCTTCTTCTATTTCATTAAATCCTCTCAACATGGTAAGCACGTGGGCGGCAAATAATCATGCTATCTTCAAAATCACTAGCACACCTAACATCCCTTTCTCAGTAGATTCCAGGTCTAGGTGGGGAGAGGAATGTCGAATTGAACCCAGCTATAGACTCATTATGGGTAGAACAACTACTGGGTGCAGTCAGAAATGAAGATCAAATTATAGCAATTAAAATTATTCTTAGGAAATGAACATATGAATATAGTAAGTTCAAATTGGATTAGATGAATCAACCAAATTTAAATATTGGGACAGCTTAGAAAATTCACTTAACACGATTCTTCAAAATGAAAAATTTGTTATAGATGGGGGATTTAAATGGACAAGTTGGGGGGAGGGGGGTAACCAGGAGTATGATAGGGACCATAAGGGTTAAGTTTTTGGTCATGAAACAATGAATATCAACTATTCAAAATTCTGCAATAGCTTACAGTTTAGTTATATAGGTAATACTTGGTTTAAAAAGAGACATGAAGATCTAATTGCATTTAAAAGTAGTTAGATTATTTCTTAACTAGAAAGAGAGACAGAAAATCATGTAAAACTTGAAAGGTAATATCAGGTGAAACACTCATGAATCAACATAGATTAATACAGTAGATGTGTATATACAACTTAATAGCATACAAATTAAGAAAATGTTACCCACCATACCTAAAATTAAGTGGTGGAATCTAAAGAATAAGGACAATAGAGAATCTTCCATAAAACCCTACTAATTAAAAACCATGAATGGTAAGCAGGAAGCAAAGTTAAAAGTGCCTGAGAAAATTTAAATGGCCAGATAAGGAAAGAAAAAAGTACAAGTATATTAGGAGAGTTAAGAGGCAATAAATGGAATCGTGATGATAGAATTGCGAAATTCAAGAAAAAGTGAAAAAAAAAGGGCAAGCCACAAGATAATATACTTGTAGAAATGATGAAAATTTAGAAGGAAATAAAACTGTGAAAAAAAAGTAATAATTGAAGCAAGGACAACAGTTCTAGGAAAAAATTAGTTTCTATGAAAGGAGAAAAGGGAAATCTAGAAGATAGCGAAAATGAAAACAAGAAATTAACACAAATTATGTGTATAAAAATAAAAATGGAAACATTTTAGTTAACAACAAAGTAATAAAACATCAAAAAGAGGAAATACTTCTGTAAACTATTTAGGGCCTGTTGGTTACCATGTTTTGAAAAACATGTTTTTGAAGTTTTGAATATTATACTAAGTTCTTATCATCCCCACTACACCTTTTTAGCTTATAACTACACAATTTTACACATCTAATACACTATTCACATTTAAAAATCATTTCAAGAACCAAGTTTCGAAACCATGTTTTCAAAACGAACATGCCCTTAATGAAGTCGACAATAACAGAATTATATTAGGACCAATCCAAACAACATAAGAATATTAATTATTTGACTTTTTCCAACCAACTTTTATATGCCATGGAAAAGTTAGTAAACTTGGCATAAAGAGAGAAGGGATTTACGCAATTTATCCACTTCAAGACAAAAAGATACAATACTAAAGGACCAGCTTTCAGAAATTATCATTTCAGTGAGTTGAAGAAGAAACTTACGATGAAATTCCAGATTTCCCAAAATTATCATAAGCCTGTCGTTGTGCAGGATCACTTAGTACTTGGTAAGCCTCTCCAAGAACCTAAAATCAAAAGGAATAGATTACGAACCAAGAAACTAGGGGCAAATTATCAAACATTAGATAACAAGGAAGCTAGATACACAGAGCAGTCTGCTTATATATAATCTGCTGCAGCTATTAATAACTACATGTAATAGAACTAATTAACCTAAGGAAAATTGGGAATTATTATTTCCATTTTTCTAATTACTTTTTCTATCTTCCAAATCACAACCATGTTGGAGACAGGCTTGTATTGGAAACACAACAATGAAAAAAAAACTAATTTAAAAGATACAGTGAGAAGGACTTGAAGAAGTTGATAATTACCTGAAAATTTTGGGCTGCTTGAGGGTCATTTGGGTTTTTATCTGGATGAACTTGTCGTGCCTACAATCCAAAAGAAAATAAGTAATAAACAGATTAGAAGCAACAAAGGGACCAGAAATAAGAAGACAGTTGCATATTTTCTGGGTCCTTCATTCAGGCAGGCGGCCACACAAACAAGTGAAAGGGATTTACATAAATAATTATTATTATTATATCTAAGACCACCTTAATGTAGTAAGCTTTCTTAATCTCAGCCTCGGTGGCGCTTGGGCTAACCCCGAGAACATCGTAATACTCTGTCTCCTTCACCATCTGTCTTGAAACCCGCAACCGAACCAAGTAGAAGTTGGCAGGTGATTTACTTTACTAAAAGAGGAGAGGGAGAAAATCAGAAACACGACTAATTAGCATGATAAACCCCAACTTCCGGGACTCAAAACTGAAAAGTAAGCAGCCAAAAATTGCTTCGTCTCCGCGGAAACGGAATCACAAAATTTACAGAAACAAACGAGCAAGTAAACTAATCTCCAAATCTGACAGAAGCCCTCTTTTTCCCTGCCGATTTCATTTTGAAGCCTTTAGTTTGGTTGGTTGACTATTCGCGGGCCGGGCCCTAGCAAACTGCAACAGTTCTGAAATCCCCCTTCAAATATTCCTTTTTGCTTGTGTTGCCCCTTATTTTGTCCTTTATGATGTATATGCCCTCTCATCTTTTCATATTTATCAAGGGCAGTTTACATTTGAGTATAATTACAAACGTATCTCGTTATTTATAAAAATTACACCAATATTTAGTTAACGAAGTTGAATTAATGGTAAAGCAAAATAATGATCACATAATACTCTATTCGAGTGGAAAACATATAGCAATCAGAGTAAATTATATGTATTTTTCTTAAAATTTAGCAATATTCTAACAATTTCTTAGAGTTACCTTTGTTTTCTTTACAGGCTATATTACGTGCACTTCGAATGAATTCAACTGTATACTTTATTTGACCATGCGAGGTCATAAAACAAATTCCAAGAACTTCACGAAGTTGATTATCCCCTTAGTCTTTAATTTAAAAAACAAATTTAGGGCTTGATGGAACACGATTTGCTTAAGAAAAGTTATCGGGGCGCAATAAGAGTGTATTTGAAATCTATGACTCAGATGGAGCTTACTTGACCCGACAACCTTATATAGGTAACTTGGAACTAGAAACAAGAATAAAGCGGGGCTATCCCCTGTTCTACTCCGACGCTCAAATCAATAAACAATAAGTGAGAAATATAGTAGACAAACAGCTAAACGTGTCAGGAAATTGCGTACCTCAATTGGATGTGACTGGTGAGTTTATGTATACTTGCTTTCGAGATTTGACCGTTGGGTTGCCTCATTATGATCGATTATTGTCATTAATGGCTCCCATGATTTCAGCTTCAATATTATTGTTTTTACTCCTCCTTATGACCAGCACAACATTGAAGACCATTTATGTCCCATTTGATCATGTGACCGGATTCGGTAATGATTCGAGTCATCTGCTGATATCCGATTAATGACTGATTATGTTCTTTTGCTGGGACCTGACTAATGACTAATTTGGATCACCATTATTAATGCTTAGCAGATATCTGTAAACTTTATAATAGTAGCAAGAATCTGCCCCTTTTCATTTGTTACCGATTCTAGACATTTAAACCCTTATAAATGATCTCTCTTCCTTTATCGGGGTCTCGTGATTTTTGCTTAACTACTGCTAATTTCCCTCTTTCATTTACCTTGATACACTAACGATCTCAACGTTATTTCATTTATTTATTATTCCCCAAATATGGCTGTTCATTTACTTCTAGCTTAACTTCTCAACTTTTCGGATACCTCGTAAGCCATCTTTGCTATTGTCTGTGGAACTCAGTGAAATACTGAGACCCGATATTCCTTATTTTATTATCACTTAATGAGCCTTTCTTTACTATTGAGCCAAGCCCAAGTGACTTATCCAGTTTTGGACACACCAATACCAATTCTTTTGGTTTTTGTTTAACAATAAATTTCATATATTATAATAATTTTTTATCATTTATAATATAATTTTTTACTATTCAACTATACTTTTTTACATTTTTAATACAATTTTTACATTATAAAACTAATTTTAAAAAACATGTTTTTAAAACAATTAAAAATAACATATTTCAAAAATACAAAATTGGTAAACAATCAAACTACCTGTTGAATTTTATGACATTCTCAAAACTACATTTTTATACGAGCTTTTTTGTCCATATTTTGATGATGATTTTATTATTTCATACAAATTTAGATAAGTATTGGAAATATATATATATATATATTTCATCCGTTCTTTTAGAAAAATTAATTTTGACAAACTTTTTTTTAATAGAAGAGTAAACTTTCAATTCTTTTACTCATCATACCCTTACTAATATAATTATGTGTGGTTCACAATTAGCTCATACTTAATAAGTAATAATATAAATGGAATAAAGGGTGTTAAAATAACTATTTTAGATGTTGTATATTGACATTCACAATAAATTGTACACTGATTGAAATAAACTCTTATAACTGAACGGATGAAGTATTAGAAAAGTTTAAAAAAATATATATATAGAATAATTGGGCAAAATACAAATTACCAACGAGCTATGATGTTTCAAAGGTAACAAGTGAACCTTTTTTTTTTTTTTTTTTTTAAATGATCAAAGTGAACCTTTGATTGATGGGCAACTTACATTATTTTCTATTTCTTATTCAAAATACCATACACGCTTTACAAATTTGTGTCAAAATAAGAAAGAAAAAGAAAAAAAAAGAAGTCCTTATACATTTTTGATTTGTGACAAAATGACAAGGATAATTTGAAGAAAATAAAAATTTTTTTTGTTTTTTTTTCGAAACGTTGAAGAAAATGAAAAATAGTTGATCACCCATCATCAAAAGTTAATTTTGTTACCTTTGAAACTATATGGTTCATATTGTTATTTCATAAAATATGGGAGGGTAGTTTGTATATCAATCAATTTCAGTTGTCAAGGTAACAATTTCAAAATAGAATGGGCATTTTGATTTTTTACCACTTAAAATTTTAAAATTTATTCTATTCGTTGGTATGTCAATTCCCAAATGACCCATCAATTTACCCAAACTATAAATTGACCACTTGTGAAATTTGCCTGAAGAAAATTGAGAAACCGCCCTCAGAAATTAAAGCGGGCGGATAAAGTGACAGATCCGAGTGGCCAGGAATTAGGGAAGGCGGAGGAGGACTGGACCGGGGTGATGTCGAACGCTGTCGTGAATGGACTTGCCGGAGCCGGCGGAGGTATCATTGCTCAGATCATCACTTACCCTCTCCAAACGGTTTTTTCCTTCTCCTTTCTCATGCATTTCTTCCACCAGACCAGACTATAACGAAGTAGGAAGATTGTCAATCTCACTATATCATTAACTGCAGGTGAATACCCGCCAGCAAACGGAGCGTCTAGCTAAGAACAAGAAGAAGAACAAGGCTTCCGGAGGCACCCTTCTTCTGATTTTCGAGGTAGGTCACCAACACCAAACATCTTATTGTATGCCCTAGAGTTTAATGTAATCCTCACTCCTGCTAGTCAGGTTATTAGGCACGAAGGATTGGGTGGACTTTACAGCGGCCTCAAGCCTTCTCTGCTAGGAACTGCTGCTTCACAGGTCGGCCACTGCTTTCCCCTTCCACTAATCTTATAAAGTAAAATATGTTTTCTCAGAGCCCAATTTGTAGTCTGCAATACCACCTGAAGATGTGTCATTAGTACCAAAACTTTCTATACCATGAACAAACTTGATAGCACTCACGGAAGACATTATTTTAATGTGTTTTCTTGTTTGCCTATCAACTGTGGGATTCTATTACCATGTGATCACCTTTTCATTCTGCCAGGGCGTCTATTACTACTGTTACCAGCTTTTTAAAAATAAGGCTGAGGCTATCGCAGCCAAAAATATGAGAAAAGGACGGGGAGATGGTTCTGTAGGCATGTTTTCATGGCTTGTAGTTGCAGCTCTTGCCGGGTACACCACCTAATTAATTCTCTTTCATTTTTTGGGTACCTCAGTCTAACTCTTGGGTGACGTTAGGATTTTGTTGATAGTGTTTTCTTTAGCACTTAGTTTTTTCTTCAAAAAAGGGTTATTTATTTTTCTGATACCCTCTTGGACAACTATGAGGTATCCTCTGTTACGTTCCTAGAGCTTCTGTTTGAGTTTGTATCTCATTGACGGGTATTGAATGTAGGTCCTTAAATGTATTGCTGACAAACCCAATTTGGGTGCTCGTGACACGGATGCAGGTACTTGTGAGTTGTGATATGTTATTTATTATAGTCTTGTCTTTTGGATGGAGATTTATAATCCTTGATCCAGCTAACTGTGTGGTCTTCATTGCACCACTATCTATGTTGTCAAACATGTGTTATTTGTCCTAGTCTAGTCTTGTTTAGGGAGATCCATCATCCTTGATCAAGCTAACTGTGTGGTCTTCATTGCACTATTTGTCATAGTCTCGCCATTACCATATTTCAATTCATCTTATCCCAAAAGCTGTCTTAAATGTTTACCGCAGGGCGTCCTTCTTAAGATCTAACTTGATATAACAAATCTGTGAGGTTCGCCAGTTATTTGATCGTGTATAGGGTAGGGAGGAAAGAGGATTTGTGGTTTTTTTTTTCTTCGACTATTCTTTTCCCATTGGTTTCAAATTCTTGCATTCTCTACCTGTGAATATGGTATACCATTGGAACCTTGGAAGAAACTCTCATAGAATAATGTGTATTTTCATAGTTTTGACAAAAATATTTGGTGATTATTTCTCACAGTTCAATTTGCAAAGTACTTATTCTTTGAGTGAGCAACAGGTCCGTTCTCTCATTACACCACTTTTGAGTGTGAAAACGTTTTGGAAGTGTTCATTGCTATTTCATGCTCCCATACAAGTTTGATCATCTTCATGTCTTTAGCATCAATGTCTTCAAAAGCAGTGGGTGAGAGTATAACTCTTTTAACTTATTACAGACTCACACCCAAGCTGAGAAAAAGATTGTGGAGGCCAGAAGGGAAGCTTTGTTTAAAGAAGTCGGTGAAAGGACGTATTCAGATACATTGCAGCAAAAATTGGACGAGCTGGAATCCATGAAGCCTAGGCCCTATGGAACATTTGATGCGGTTAATCTAATTTTTCAATCTTAAACCACTGAATAGTTTTCTTAGAATATAACCATATCCATGAACAATATTAAAACAGATATTGAGTTTTTTGGGCTACTTTGTATTGGCGATAGGACTGATACAATGCTTATTTGTTATGAGGTAAATCTTTATGGTTTTTATATTTATAAGTTGTTACAAATGTTTGGGGTTATTGTAGTTATTACTGTGGTAATTTGGTTTATTCTCCTAAAGGCAATTATGAATAAAGTTGTCCTTCAATCGGCTGTGAGCGTTGCTCTTGGTGATTAATTTTCAGCCATGCTCTGCGTTCACAGTGATCTAAGTTGGTCTAAAAAGGGTCTCATTAGTTGGCTCATTCTCGCTTGTGGATCTGTTGGGTATTGTACTGTTGTATGCTACCATTTCACGTAATTTAGTCCCAGTTTGTAACTTCAAATCAAAGAATTGATTGAATGATTGGCCTAAAATGGATGAACCTTTTTTGCACAATCCAACCAGGAGTTATTTATGAGTGACTCTAATTTCTGTCAAGTCTATACAGCTTTCAGTTTTAACTATTAAGGGGAAACAACTGTTGGCAGTTTATGTTATCTATATGCTTATGGCAGGCGTGTGAAGTTTATGGTGAATCAGGAATTAAAGGGTTTTGGAAGGGCATCATTCCAACATTAATCATGGTAAACCTTTATTTATTTCTAGACATTTATATATGAGTAAGGTACCCTTCAAATATATACAGTTTGCCACTTTATTAATGTTGGATGCACTTGCAGGTCTGCAACCCCTCGATCCAGTTCATGATATATGAAACTTCACTGGGGCGTCTGAAGGCTAATCGTGCGGAAAACAAAAAAGCAGCAAAAGGCGTCTCTGCTTTGGAGGTATCCAGTTCTTAACAAAATATTGTGCTACCTAATGATTCTTTTGGAATGTAACTTTTTTTTCTCCCTTTGGATGATGTGTCCATTTAGCTGGCATATCTGAAAGCCACATTTATCCTAGGGTCTGAAAATCTTCTTTGACCTACACTGAATGTATATTTTCCTTGTTTTATATACAAGGTTGTGTTCCCTTTTCCAGTTCAGTGGAACTCAAGTAAAGGTCTTTGATAATTTCTAATCTTACTTCTGTGTACTATGTATAGGTCTTTGTATTAGGCGCGTTGGCAAAATTAGGTGCAACTGTCTCAACCTACCCCTTGTTAGTCGTGAAGGTGAAAAAAGTTTGTGATTACTTTTTTCAGTTTGATTAAGTTTTATTATCTGAATGTCTGATCTGCATATACAGTTTGATTAGGATTCTTCTTCTTTTTCTTCCTCTCTCTCTCTAATTTTCAATATTTAAGAAAATGTGGTTGGAATTCCATGTGGTCCTCCAAAAAATTATTAAGACAACATCATGACAATATAGTGACACTAGATTTCTGTGACAACTAGCTATTGCGATATACACATAATCTTGCAAAGACTTTTGCACAATGGGGGTTTAATCATTTTTCCGATTTGAGCTTTTGCTTTACTGAACATCATAATAGCTGCTTCCATGGTCAGCATGCACAAGTATCTGCCATAATACGGAATCACCGTTGGACTACAGGTGATAGGAATTTAGGTATTTATGGAAAATAGCTCAAATATATTCAAACTTATTTGTTCATACTATCTGGCAAGCCCAGGCTAGCAAAAGAATTATGAACCAGGCACGTTCTTTTAGTTGAAACTTGAGTCATAAGAGTTCTTTCCTGCTTTCCTTATACATCTTGCAGTTCTTGAGACCCTGTGTCACATCTTATTCTTAAATATTTGTCTCCGTGCGGAGTGATAAAAGGAGGAGCCCTGTGAATTTCTAATTGATCACTTGCATGTTTTTGTGGAGCCAATTGGGCATTTTTATATTGTTATTCACATTAAAAGGCAGCTCGAATATATCGTTTGTTATGCTGAACCATATAGGGTTAACTTGTCACTTTTTTATTGTCGTACTCACATTTGATTGGATAACTCTGCAGTCGAGGCTTCAAGCAAAACAGGAAATAGGTGGTAATATCTCCCTAAGATATTCAGGTTGGTTTCTAGGTTGCTCAACCATGTCTCTAAAGTTTTTCAGCCACTCAATTCTCGAACTTTGGCATTATTCTTCACTTGATTGTTGCCTGTTAATTTTGGGGAGAGCAGATCCTGAAAGTTTTGTTGAAAGTTGTTCTTGCTGTGAATGTCGTGAGTCAACAGCTTAAAGCTGTTTTCAGAAGCACCATGTTCTTTTTGTCTTTTTTCCTCCCAAATTTGGAAAAGTTAAAGTTGGCTCAAATTAGTTGTGAACCACTTGAAACACACTGAGGCTGAGCATTTGAGTTTATGTAATCTAGTTTTTGTATTTTAGGTACAATTGATGCCATTAGGAAGATGATTCGACATGAAGGATTACGCAGCTTCTACAAGGGAATGAGCACAAAGATTGTGCAGAGTGTTCTTGCTGCTTCTGTACTGTTTATGATCAAGGAGGAGCTGGTTAAGGCTTGTACAGTATTGATTGATAGAAGACATAAAATTTTCCCAAATATGGTGGAATGAGTTCATTTGGTGCACGAATTTGGCACTGAAATTTAATCTGGAGCTACGAGATTATGGACTATCTGAAATCCTTAGATCAGACAAGACGTGGCTGCTTTGTGTTCAAGTTAAGATTATATCACGACACGAGAGGATTTCTACCTTGAGCAAGCTTCGAAGGTTTTATCTCGATGATCTTGCTCACTAGTCACTACAGGAATGATGATTTGTGTGTAAACAGTAATGATCACCGCCACCTCTATGGCTTTTCAGTATGTAAAAACATTTTAGAATGTATATATTTGTAAAAAGTGATTGTCAAAAACAGTTTCTTAAATAGTAATTCTTCTTTCCCATGCAAAGAGTCCACACTCAACAAAAAATTTTCCATCGACTGTCTCCCTTTCTCTTTGTGACTTAATTGGAAAATTTTTGTTTTAAGGAATGAATATTAATTTGGAGTGAATTTCTTTTGGAAGTTTGTGTAAGAAAGAGAATAATAAATGTAATGTTTATGTTATGGTTAGTGTTATTATCAGTTTTTTTTTTAGTATTTAAAGTAAAATATTTATCTTGTTCCCAGATTGCCCTTATTTAGTGTTAGTCTTTGCTTCCCTCTGGGTTTCTCTTTTTTCCTCCGTTTCTTCTTCTTTTTTTTTTTTATCGTTTTTTCTCCCTCTCTCTCTCTCTCTTCATCTCTCCCAAATCTATCAACCTTTTTCCCGCATAAATTTCATATTTTTTCCACCCCTCTCTTGTGTCTCCATTTTTCTCCACCTTCAATCAATAAATATGAAATTGGGCCGTCTATTGATGTTCTGTTCCCTTCACCCCCACCCCCCCCCCCCCCCCCCCCCCCCCCCCCCCCCCCCCGAAGATGAATCATCCATTAGGTAGATGAAGTTGAATCATGGAGTAGTTGAACATGAATCATCCAATGGGTAGACAAGGATGAATCATGGAGTAGTTGAATGAAGATGAATCTTTCTCTGCTAAAAAAAAAATTAGATATGCTACTGAATTGATGGAAGAAAAACTAACCATCTCCAACATTAGGTGACTAAACTCTTCTACTGATCTGTGATATTTTCAGAAGAATTTTTTATTTTTTAAAGCAATAACAATGTGGAGAGAATAAAAAAAATAGGAGAATGTTGATTTTATCCAGCTTGAAGAGACTCACACTTTCAGTTTGAGAAGAAGATTTGGGAGTGGTGATGGGCGATGGAATGCAAAATATGGAGATATATGCAAAATTGAATAGCTTTGATAGACACAAATAGTTAATGAGATTAAGGAAAAGATAATAGGAATCAGAGAAAAAAATATTAAGAAAGGGCAATTTGGTAAGAAAGTAAATATTTTGTTCTGGAGATTAAAAAGAGCTCTGACAACAACACTAGCCTCATGTTAAAGGGAATTTTAAATTTTAAAATTTGAATTTAGTAGAAAATGATGTTTTTCAATGTAAAATTTTGAAAATCTCGACTTGGGTTCATTATTAACTGAATTTCTTGTCCAATTAATTACTAATTAATGGGTTTCTGTTAGTTAGAAATAATAATCGACCCTATGTTTCATTATATACTATTTCTTGATATTTTAAAAATATGCGTATTAAAAAAATTCAAACTCGAACTTGGCTCAATTTTGTTTTTTTTTTTTTAATTTTAAAGTAAGTCATTCTCATTAAATATTAAATATTAGTGAAGGTTGGAGCTCAATTTTTCTGACGCAGTCGAGTCAACCTGATTTGGTTCATTTACCCAACTAATTTAGACTTTGGGAGTTCAATTTGCAAACAAATAAGGTGTGAAAAATCAAATAGTAGACGGTTCATTTTATGTCCTATAAAACTCGCTATAGACGCCTTTCTTTGTCTCTTTTTTTTTTTTTTTTTTCTTTTTTTTCGCGATTTGCAAATCAGATATGATAAATTCAAAGGGCAAATTACCAACACTCCCTCGAAATTTGTTTAAATTATCAAACCGACCCTAACGCTTGAAAACTTACTAAGCAAACCCCACTATGTCAACACATTCAGGCAGTGCTTGATAATTTTACAAACCTCAAGAGTTGTATCATTACAGGACAATGTTTGCTCTCTCAGATATTTTTGAGTTGAAAGTTGCAACTACTAATAAACGATACACTGTAAAATATATAACTAGTGTTCAAACATGGTTCAGCAGCTATAAATCGTCAAGGTATGAAAGTTTTTACTACAGTAGAAAATGCACTTAAATGTTTATAAAGATATCTTCAAGCTTTACAGCTTATCAAAAGGAAAGGAGATGTCACATTACTTATCAAAGTGTTGGCGGAGATTTAAGTACTTGTTGCAGAAACCGTGCTGCAAAGCGTTGAGTTATTCCACCAAAGACACGACCGCCAAGCCCGCGAGCTTCAGGTTGTTGAAGCACCTGTGCTCATAAACATAAACTTGTTGCAGTTAGATCATACCTAAAACTAAAATCAACACACACTACATCCTGCTATATATTAATGTGAAATACAACCTACAATACACCTTAAGCCAATTTCTAATATATCACACTATCTTGCCACGAATTCAAATAGCGCTACTTTGACAACAATAAGATCAAATGAAATCTACATTTTACATCTTGACATAACAAGTAACTCAAGGTTATTAGTGTAGATAAACAAATCATAATCTAAACAAATAAATTTTCCTGACCTCAAAAGAACAATGTACCAGTTACCAGTATTCAGTATTCATTCCAACCCAAGTGCATTACAATACTGAAACCCTCAACAAAATGAAAATTATATGGGTCGCACCTGCAGTATAGGTTGCAATAGAGCAGGGTCAAAATTCTGCGAAGTTTGCAAAAGTTCCCACACGCGTAACACTTGGGCTCTAAGCTCCATCATGGTCTCCTTTTCAGCAGTGCTGATAACAAAGGGATTAGTTATATCATCACTTGAAATGAAGTTCCTCACAAAAGGTGGTACAAAGTTGTAAGACTCGAGCAATGAGCCCAAAACAACAGCTTCAGTCACAAAAACTGCCTCTTTTACCACTAAGACCCTTAGTGTTTCACCATCTTCACCAAGCAAAAGTTTAAGGACCGGCTGTAATGCATCTTTTGCAGAAAAATCCCTGTCTTTCCTCCCCTGGACAAGCAGGTTCTCAAGTCTGTTCCACCTGAAACAAGCAAACGTTCAAAGCATGTGACTTTCACCAGATGCTGTGAGCAACTGTTTATGTACCAATGTTTGAAATGCATACAGAAAATATACACCAACATTACATGCCTGAACCTCCCATCCTTGAAAAGTAACTCTATAAGAGCATCTCTGAGGTATGGATTAGGATCTGTGAGAAGCCTTTTAGCAAAATATGGATACGAAGCAGCCAACACTTTAAAATTAGGATCAGCATACAGAGCTAAACCTTCTAAAACAGTAAGGGACCTCAAAATCAACGCATAATAGGCTGGAACTGCAAGTCAAAGCAACAGAGTCATACAATCATAGAAAAATTAGGCTAGGTAAATAAGGAGAACATAACAGCTTTTTATATATTGATTGAAGCTGGATTCAAAAGTCATCAGCCCCCATCTGACGACAGAAACGAAAAGCTGACATAAGGAGCAAAGATTTTTCAGGTGGAATAATCGACCTTAAATAAAAATTGAGATAGCAACTCACCATTAAATGGGTACTGATATAAAACAGCACCCAGGCCATCCACAAGAGTTTTAAAGTTCAACTCACTCACAGTCAAAGTAAGTGCATCATCAAAGAAGTCCCTCAGTGCTGGTACGATAGGAGAAACATCTACATCAGGGGCCAAAAAATCTAAAGCATAGTAATCACGAGCCATAGCTTCATAGTCACGGTTAACCAAGTGAACAACATGGCCAATTATAGCAAGTCTTGCTTTCTCAGGAGTTTCACTCATCATTCCAAAATCAAGAAACGCAAGCTTCCCCTCAGGCGTGGCCAGGAGATTGCCAGGATGAGGATCGGCATGGAAATAACCATACTCAAGTAACTGTCTAAGACTGCACTGGATGCCTGTGTTTACCAGTTCCAAGACCTTTAACCCTTGTCTCTCAATAGCATCTTGCTCGTTTAATTTAACACCTTCAACCCACTCCATTGTTAAGACTTTGCCACTTGTGTAGTCCCAGAAGATATCGGGGACAAGGACCTCTTCTTTATCAGCATATAACTTCCTAAATCTCCTTGCATTCTGTCCCTCCTGCATAAACCTGTCAAAATTAAAATCAACTACAGTGGAATGTCTTATAAGTACCAGCTCAGCATCTCTATATGTGAAAGATAAGGTCCGTGGTTGAACTTGGAAAGGCCACCCAAAAGAAAGCAACTAACCTGGACGTAGTTCAGCTCTTGGTAAACTCTACGAGCAAATTCATCAATGAGGGCGACCACATCACTGGTAATAATGTCAACATATTCATTCACAAGGAAACCTAAGCCTCTTATAAGGTAAAAGTCCAATCCTATAGCCTCTTCAATACCAGGTCGTTGCACCTTTACAGCAACAACCTGCCCAGAGTACTTTAACTGAGCCTTGTAAACTTGACCCAGGCTGGCAGCTGCAATAGGAGATGCAGATATTGCTGAGAAAATTGACTCCAGAGGTCGTCCCAATTCTCGTTCGATACATGAAAATGCTTCTCCATCTGGAAATGTAGGCAAAGCATCCTGTATAGCGATTGAACTCATTAGAGTTGCCAATTTCAGAAAGTTATGAAATGCGCCTGCCCTTCTCATTTTTTCCATTTCCAGTAAATTAGTGAACTGGAGATACCTGCAATTCCGACAGCTCTTCAAGATACTCGGCAGGACACAGGTCGGGTCTTGTGGACAAGCCCTGGCCAATTTTGACAAAAGTGGGTCCCAACCTGGTAAAGATTTGCCTGAGCTCAACGGCTCGCAACCTTCTGTTTGCACCACCGACGTCGTTCAACTGATCGAGCCAAACCTTGGCTGCAAATGAACCCAGCCCTGTCAAAATGTCGACCGCCCTGCGCAGCACCTGAGGGGGGAAAAGAATGAATAATTTAAAACTGTAAATCAGAAAGAAACGAGCTTTTTTTGAGATGTTTTCAAGTTTACCTTGATGGGTCGGGAGCCGTATTTGGTGGCCAGGAGTTGAGGGCTATAGACGGATGCATTAGCTGCGCGGGCCATTGCCCTAGCTTCAGCTTGCATATCCTCCATTCGATCCCTGGAGGACGGAAGGGATAGTTGCTCACCATTAATTTCGAGTAGGACAGCACCATTGTCGTTGTTCTTTCTGGTTGCCGGGACCGGGGTTCGAGCAGGCTTTGCCTCGACTAGGGCTACTCTGGGAGTCGGGGGTTTTGTCCTCAGTCTCCTCTTCCGCCTACATCTACAGGGCCAGTAAGGCAAAACAAGAGGCTGCCCCATAACCGATGACATTGCTGGAGCATTATTCATTCCTCTCCGGCGGAAGGACGGACTGTGTCTGTGGATGGAATATACTTGATTGAAAGCTAACGGTTGGTTGTAAGGTCAATAGTGCATAAAATTTCCTTCAATCCTAGTCTAGTCTAGTACTATTATATCTGAAACGAAATTGGGAATCTCCGTCTCGGAAGTCGAACAGTGATGAATTTCTGCAACGAATTCATGGTCAAATACTTAACGTACGTACCACGAAGAAGAAGAAGAAGAAGAAAGAGAGGTTTCAGTCGTTAATTTAATATTGTCTTTGATTTCAGGGAAAAAAGATCTGGCATTGTAGCACGCACCAAGGCACGTGTGCACGTGTTCAGTTATCAGCCTGGGGATCTTTTTTGCCCTTTTCAAACAAGACCCAACTTATCTGGACCGGAAAAAATGAACCCACAGGTCCTTTTGTTTTCGTCCACTATAAATTGCTCCATGAACTTGTAATTTTTAAAAAATCAATCCTCTGGACTATCAACTTTATCACATTGTAAACAGATTTTACTTTTAATTAAGAAATTTCTTATAAAAACATAATTATTCATTTATTTCTCATGGATATGGGCTACATCCCGAGGATAGCCCATTTTTCTTGGCCCAATAACTAAAGAAATCATCCAAAGATAACCACTTACTTCGGAGTCAGAACAAAAAGTACTTTAGAAACGAACCAGTGCCCCAACGGTTAGTGTGCAGAGCGGGCCACTCATATGTCGGGGGTCGATTCCCATCTCTGTTCTGCCTTTTTATTGTGCAAAATTGACAAAACTCTGCAAGAGACTCTTCATTTCATTCTTCCTCTACAGAAAAAAAAAAAAAGTACACAAGAAACACGTGGCAATTACAAGTAGGTGATTTATAGGCAAGAAATAGGGAAAAGTAAGACTGTGGTTCTTAGGATTCGGAGTGTGATTCGTGAGTTAGCTCCCAACACACAAGTACAAACACAGACAAAGGTGGTGGTCATCTGGAGTCCATTTTCATCATTCTGTACAAACGAGATACAACATCTTCCAAAAAAAAAAGGCCAAATTAACTAAAACCCCCATGTAGTTAGTAAAAGTTATTAATTGTCTCCCTTATGATTTAAAAAACTACGATGAGCGCTCCTGTGTTTTTTCGATACTTGTAACTGTTAAGTTTTTTATTAACTTTAACGGCAGTAAGGTTATTTTTGTGATTTTGTCCCTTCCTACTAACTTCATCGTTTGAGTAAACTCTATATTTAGTCCCTTATATATGGCCTAATAATCTTTTTGGTCCGTGACATTTTAAAATAATCTTTTTGGTCCATTACTTTTAATTCGCGAAGTTTTTGGTCCCCTACATATCATAATGATCTTTTTGGTCATTTACTTTTATATTTTGAACTATTTGGTCAATTGGCTGTTTAACCTAGCTGAAAACATTAATATTACTCGCACTTCCACCCACGCGACTATGAAAGAAGAAAATCAATCTAATGAAGAAACTCATTGGGATGTTAAAAATGATGTTAGGACAAGTTTACCATTCACTAACGGAATCGTGTGAGCGAAACTGCGAGTAATATTAATAGCCCCTAGGATTAAAAGTTAGGATTTTGCCAAAACTAATAAGGCCATGTTTGGTAACCTAGTTTAAACCACTGTTTGAATTTCATTTTGTAATTATAATAAATTTGTATTATTTTTAATAATTTTTAAAAAACATTTGAATACAATTTTAATATTTTAAAATTATAATCCAAATGAAAATGAACAACCTTGGTACCAAAAGTGCCTAATATTGGCTTACAATCAACACGTAGCGTACCAAGCTTGGGGCTGGAATGTGAAAAAAAAATGTAAGCTGAAATCGGTCCATTAGGTCCAGCTAAAGCCCACACGAAATTCAGAGACCCAAATTGCTAATACCCAGTAGGCCCATCGTGGTATCCTCCGTATGCCTTATTTCCGGTTCCCACATGGCAGAGGTGATGGTCATCGGTTGACACCGGAACTGATAGGAAAGAGAGCTTTGGGGTTTTAGGTTCGTAACATCGGTAATTCTGAGTCCGCCATTAGTTAACTGCGTAGAATCTTAGAAGAGAGCAATACTTTAGAATCGGATTGCACGGGTACCTTTTTGGAGCATCCCTCTTCAGATCTGCCCTGGCGACAAAATGTACGACATGTTTCTTTACTTGTATCTCCTATCCATTCCAACTGCGTATTTTGTTTGTATGGTTGAATAGATACAGCTATTTTTTTAAAATTTATTTAACACTATTTATTATGTATATATATGTTCACACAACAACATCTTATCATATACTACTTTGTTCACATGTATTTGGATGAAGGAAGGCTTAGTTTTTTACTTTTTAAGTCAAGCAATGTTTTCAATTATGCTGGAAAGCTCCTTTGAAGTTATTTCTATTCAATGGCTGTTGACTTCTCTGGAGTTTGATTGATGCATGTTTGGTGATAAGGGGCCAGAATAAAATGTTACGTAGATGGTTAATCGTTAAAATTAAAACTTGTTCTTTTACATTAAGTTTATTTCCACAATGTTAAACAAGAAATTCCTACTTTCATATTAAATATTGCTATAGTTCTCGAGCTTAGTATTTGGCTTTTTTATTTTCCCTAAACTAGATTAGAAGTAAGGGGAACTTGTACTTCTATGCTTGCTAATTCATTGAAAAAAGAAAGAAAAGAGAACAACAATTATTTAACAACAATATCTATCGCTGCTGTGATAGATAAATACGTAAAAATCATTAGTATATCGTGGTTGTGCTAGATAACTATTTGAGAGGGATAACAAGACTTTATTCTTGCGATTATTACAGGAAGAAAGTATTGTTCATAAAGTTGTAGATAAGTTGAGCATGATCAAGCATGAAAACATAGCAAGGACGTTGGATTAACTGAACTAGATTGATTTCCCTAATATTTTGTGAGCTAATTTTACTAAACATCTACTTTTGTGGTCCATGGCATTGTTTAGACTGTTGGACGATATAGTGCTTACGAAGCATCATAGTATATTTAAACTGTTATCTTTCGTTACAGCCTTATTTCTTTCTTCCTTTTTGTTTTCAGTTCTCAGTTATTTAATATACCAAATTTCTTATCTTTTTCCCTCAAGCTTCAAATGCAGGTGGATTTCTGTGACATAGCAATCCAAAATTGCTCCTTTCGTAATTGTTGTGTTGCAAACGGAGATTTTTATTATATTAAAGTACGTTTGGTTCTTGGGTTTGGTGCGTGGTGGGAGTGATGTCTACGCCTGCAAAGAGAATTATTGCCATATGCCAGTCTGGGGGAGAGTTTGCTACAAACAATGAGGATGGTTCTTTGTATTATTCTGGTGGAGAAGCCTATGCACTAGATCTAGACCAGAACACTCTCTTAAAGGATTTCAAGCATGAACTTTCTGAGACCTTTCAATGTAGTGTGAATGGCATGACCATCAAGTATTTTCTCCCTGGCAATAAGAAGACCCTGATTACCGTTTCTAAAGATAAGGACCTCAAGCGCATGATCAACTTTTTTAAGGATTCTGACCAGGTTGAAGTATTTATCATTGCTGAGGAGGCTGTTGCTCGCAATGTATCCAATATGCCTGCCAGTAGGTACTTTGCATTCATCCCTGTTATTATATGTAGTAAGCCAACTTGATGGTTTTGTTTTTTATAGTTGGACAGTATCTACTTTTATCAGTAGCACTTGATAACTGTGCAGGTCAAGCAGGACTACTGCATCAGAGGCTGTTGTTCCTTCTGCTCTTGCTGAGGATTTATTCGGTCCTCATGATCTTGGTGATATGGAGGAGCCAATTGATAACTCGCCACTGAGTGTCTATCCCCCTTGTAATATGGAGGAGCATCGCAGAGCTGCAATCCAATGGGAGAATACGATCACTGGTGTTGACCAAAGATTCAATAGCTTCCCTGAATTCCGTGAAGCTCTGCATAAGTACTCCATAGCCCATGGATTTTCTTACAAGTATAAGAAAAACGACAGCCACCGTGTAACTGTCAAATGCAAGTCTGAAGGTTGTCCATGGAGAGTATATGCATCTAGGCTAGCTAGCACCCAGCTCATATGCATTAAGAAAATGAATGCTAAGCATACTTGTGAAGGAACTTCTGTTAAAGCTGGTTACCGAGCAACAAGGGGATGGGTAGGAAATATCATCAAGGAAAAGCTCAGAGTTTCCCCTCATTACAAGCCTAAGGACATTGCCTTGGACATAAAACGCGAGTATGGTATTCAACTCAACTACTCCCAAGCATGGCGTGCCAAGGAGATTGCCAGAGAGCAGCTTCAGGGATCTTATAGAGAGGCCTACAGCCAACTGCCTTTTTTCTGTGAGAAGATAATGGAAACAAATCCTGGTAGTATTGCATCCTTCTCCACAAAGGAGGACTCCACCTTCCATCGCATGTTTGTCTCGTTTCACGCATCAATATCTGGTTTCAAAGGTTGCCGTCCTCTTATTTTCCTAGACAGCACTCTTCTTTACTCAAAGTATCAAGGTACGCTGTTGGCTGCAACAGCTGCAGACGGGAATGATGGTGTATTTCCAGTGGCTTTTGCTGTTGTAGATGAAGAGACTGATGACAATTGGAATTGGTTTCTCTCAAAACTTAAGTCTGCTGTTTCAACATCCAGACAAGTTACATTTGTTGCTGATTTCCAGAAAGGAATAAGTGAGTCATTACAAGAAATTTTTGGTGATGATTGTTATCATGGTTATTGCCTACGCTATCTTGCTGAGAAACTGAATAAAGATCTGAAAGGGCAGTTTTCACATGAAGCAAGACGCCTCATGGTGCAAGACCTGTCTGCTGCTGCCTTTGCACCTAAGCTTGATGCATTTGAACGGTGTGCTGAGAATATAAAAGCTATCTCACCTGAAGCCTACAATTGGGTCATACAAAGTGAACCAAAAAACTGGGCGAATGCTTTTTTCCCTGGAGCTAGATACAACCATATGACATCCAACTTTGGACAACTGTTCTACAGCTGGGTCTCAGAGGCAGATGAATTGCCTATAACTCAGATGGTTGATGTACTAAGAGGAAAGATGATGGAATTGATCTATACTCGAAGAGTTGATTCTAGTCAGTGGACTACGAGACTCTGCCCTTTGATGGAAGAAAAGCTCCAGAGTGAGGCCTTAAAGGCACAATCTCTGCATGTATTACCCTTACATGGCACGACATTTGAAGTTCATGGGGAGTCTGTTGATATAGTTGACATTGATCGCTGGGACTGTAGTTGCAAAGGATGGCAGCTCACAGGTTTACCCTGCTGTCACACCATATCTGTTTTGGAGTGGCTAGGTAGAAGTACATATGATTATTGTTTGAGTTACTTCACCACTGAGAGGTATCGCGCAACATATGCAGAGTCGATTAATCCTATACCAAACGTTGAGAAACCTGCAAAAAATGAATTAGATGGAGCCCTTGTCACTGTGACTCCTCCACCAACTAAACGTCCACCAGGCAGACCAAAGATGAAACAAGCTGATTCCCTTGATGTGATCAAACGGCAACTCCAGTGTAGCAAATGCAAGGGTCTTGGTCACAATAAGAAAACTTGCAAGTATGTTTCCCTGACAAGCTCCCTTTAGTTTCTGAAAGTTGAGAAATTTTATGTTTTTCTTAAATATAATATTTGCTTAAGAAGGAGACTTGATCTTTCTGGTCTGATCTTTCTGGTCCTTGTTTCTTGTGTGGGTCTATGTTGTGAGTTCTCCAGATATAAAAGCTAGTATTGATTTTGATGCATGTCATGTCATTGCTCGTCTTCTGTTATTCTAATTCACCAATTTCACTTATTGTTCTTGCAACAGTAGCCATGCATAATTCAAATCGCTAGTGATTATGTTCTGTTTGTTATCTCCCAGTGGTTTTGTGCAGTTTATTCTCTTTTGCATGTACAAGATATAATGAGATTATCTGGTTTGTCTATGAAGTCACTAATCAGCTCTTCTTATGAGCTTATCTACAATTAGATCCTTGAGAGTTTGTGTTATAACTAGATTCAATAGCAAAATTTTAAGGCACTGGATTGTTTTGCTTTTTCAGATAAAGAGCGTGATTTAGTTGCTCTACTTATCAAAATGACTGAAATTGTTCAGCAAACACTGAGCTGCTGAAAATAATGAAATAGTCTATATATTTAGTATAAGGACGTGACTAGAAGAGCTTCTGGCACCTACAAAACGTATTGACAAGAAAACATGATGGGATTCTTCTAGATTTTATATATTATGAACTTGTGGTGGTTATAAAATGAGCTTGTTTTGCATGATTTCTTAAGCTGATAATACCCATTGGAGATAACTTTCTATGAAACCTAAACCATAAACCCCAAAGGTTGAATCTGCGTTAATATGGTAAGCATGGTAAAAAGTTTTTTTTTTTTTTGGTAGAGACTTGATTTCCTTAGGTTATGATTTGTATGGCCTATGAATTATTAACAAATGTAACTTTACCCATAAACTTAATAAATTTGAAGAAAGGTTCTACAGTGTCTCTCTTTCATGCATTTACTGATACAATGGAAGTTAAAGAATAAAACAGTATCAGAAACAGACTGAGTTGGTGAGGATTTGAAAACAGAAGCAAAGGTGAACCGCTCCCGTGCATCATGCTTTTAGCAAAGATCTTAAATCCCAAAGAGTGGTTTCTTGGGGCATTAGATATCAAATAAATTTGTGTTTCCATTTGGTCTCAATTTCAGATATGAAGTTGTCATTTTCCTTCTTGGTTGCAAGCTCCAACTTCCAAGTCATACTTTCTGATTTGTGTGTTTTTGTTTTTCCAAATTTTGGTGGCCTTTCTGATACGATGGGGGGTGAACAGCAAGCGCATTGGTGGTGTGGAGAATGAGGTGACAGACACTCCACTGTTGACGGGAACGGGCATACCGACTGAAGAACCGGAAGGAAGCACATAAGTGTCTGTAACTTTTACTTTTTTCCAATGTAATTAATTTGTTAGAAATACGATTTGGTAGGTATTGGTATTGGTATTGGTGGATGAGTTAAATTGCTGACTGCTGACGTCTTTGTAGTTAGTTTGAATTTAATGGTATTTTTATTTTGTTCCTCGCTACTTGTTGCAGTTGGTTTCTTCGGGACCGAGGAGCGATGGTTCTCTAGTCAGTTCAAATTCCTCATAAAATTATTCTCATATTATTTCTTAAAAAAAATCCTCCAATATTCGTTTTTTTTTCATCCAAAATAAAATTTCTTACAGGACATCTTGAAAAAATTACGATTTAAACAAAAAAGTAAAAAAGCCAGTTGCTGGGAAGTTGACAGCCTGGACGACTATAATTTGGAAGGAAATTGCTGGGAAATTGCCTGGGAAGTTGTTGCCACGTTCGAGATGCAGGGGTAGGTTGGTGTCTTGTCGCCCTAATTTTGCAAACCTTATTGTTTCTATACCCTAAACCAATAAGGATTCCAAACCCCTAGCCCTTAATGTTCCTAACCCCTAAATCCTAATGTTTCTAAACCCTTAACCCCTAATGTTTCTAAACCCCTAACCCCTAATCTGCCAAATAATAGGAAACATTAAGGGGTGAGGTAAATTTATTTTGCTATTCATATATAATAAGACAAGTGAATGATAAAGTAAAGCTACTTTGCCACACAATAGAACCAATGAGCGGTAAAATAAAGCTAAGTAGCATTACTTCTCCCCTCAAATAACATAATATGACAAAGTAATCATAATTGGAAAGTGAGTGGTAAAGTAAAGCTATTTTGCACTCATTCATAATTAAACTAAAGAGTGGTAAAGTAAATTTAAGTAAAATTACTTTCCCCTCAGTGAATTTGATAGAACAAAGTAAAACTATTTTGCAACTCATTCACCAAACAATCCATGACCGATTCGGAACCAAACTTTCCAACACACCAGAAAAATAAGGAAATATTTGTTGGGACGGAGTATAAAGTATAAACGCATTTGGCAGGTACAGAAAAGGAATCGACCGCTAAAATGGAAAGCCGCAAAGAAAAACAGAGCAGGAGCACGGGAAAGAAAAAAGATAGGGAATTCTGAAGTTATATAGAAAGAAAGCAAAGAATCATACTATATCAAGCAACTAAAACTTTTAAGAGTATGATAAACTCTGGCAGCTGTTGGTTTTAGCAGGTTCGATCCTCCACTGCTGCATTTTGAACATTTGTTTGAGCTCGGATGGCGTGGCAGCTGTGATTCACTGAAGGTCCGACGTGGCTTGGCGGTGCAACGCCAACGTGGCAGTTGTGGTGACTTGTCAGCTGAAAGAGGGGTGGCGTGGAGGTTAAAGGGTAGGGGATGGTGACGTGGCGATAGGGAGAGAGAGTGTGCGATGTGGAGTTGAGTGAGTGGGGAAGTACACTCTAACTCTCTGCGTTTGTACAAGCCCTGTCCACTTCATCACCACTGTACAAGCCCTGTCCACTTCATCACCACTGTACAACCCCTGTCCACGTCATCATAACTGTACAACCCCTGTCCACATCATGAACACTGTACAACCCCATGTCCACGTCATTTGAACTGTACAACCCCTGTCCACGTCATTTGAACTGTACAACCCATGTCCACGTCATCACCACTGTACAACCCCTGTCCACGTAAGCAGAACTGTACAACCACTGTCCACGTCACTTCACTGTATGACCTTGTCCACGTCATCACCACTGTACAATCCCCTATCCAAGTTAGCAGAACTGTACAACCCCTGTCCACGTCATCACCACTGTACAACCCCTGTCCACGTCATCAACACTGTACAACCCCTGTCCACGTAAGCAGAACTGTACAACCCCTGTCCACGTCATCACCACTGTACAACCCCTGTCCACGTAAGCAGAACTGTACAACCCCTGTCCAGGTCAGCACCACTGTACAACCCCTATCCACGTCATCACCAATGTACAACCCCTGTCCACGTCATCACCACTGTACAACCCATGTCCAGGTCATCACCACTGTACAACCCCTGTCCACGTCAGCACCACTGTACAACCCCTGTCCACATCAGTACCACTGTACAACCCCTGTCCACGTCAGCACCACTGTACAACCCCTGTCCACGTCAGCACCACAGTACAACCCCTGTCCAGGTCAGCACCACTGTACAACCCTTGTCCACGTAAGCAGAACTGTACAACCCCTGTCCACGTAAGCAGAACTGTACAACCCCTGTCCACGTAAGCAGAACTGTACAACCCCTGTCCACGTAAGCAGAACTGTACAACCCCTGTCCACGTAAGCAGAACTGTACAACCCCTGTCCACGTCAGCACAACTGTACAACCCCTGTCCACGTCAGCACAACTGTACAACCCCTGTCCACGTCAGCACAACTGTACAACCCCTGTCCACGTCATCACCACTGTACAACCCCCTGTCTAGGTCAGCAGAACTGTACAACCCTGTCCACGTAAGCAGAACTGTACAACCCCTGTCCACGTCATCACCACTGTACAACCCCTGTCCACGTAAGCAGAATTGTACCCCTGTCCAGGTCAGCACCACTGTACAACCCTGTCCACGTCAGAACTGTACAACCCCTATCCACGTCATCACCACTGTACAACCCCTGTCCACGTAAGCAGAATTGTACAACCCCTGTCCAGGTCAGCACCACTGTACAACCCCTGTCCACGTCAGCAGAACTGTACAACCCCTGTCCACGTCAGCAGAAATGTACAACCCCTGTCCACGTCATCACCACTGTACAACCCCTGTCCAAATAAGTATCACTGTACAACCACTGTCCACGTCACTTCACTGTATGATCCCTGTCCACGTCATCAGAATTGTAGAACCCTTGTTCACGTCACTGTCACTGGACATGCCAATTTTTAAATCATACTTTTATACAAATTTATCTAAAGTAACCTTACCATTTTTCTCTAGCCAAATAATAATAATAATAAATAGGGTTTAGGGTTTTAGGTTTAGGGTTTAGCTGAACTTTTCTGCATACATTTGTTGGACGGGTGAGTTTGACTTTTAGTCCACCATCTGTTACTGGTCAATTATGCATCTAAAGTGTTAACGGCCCACCTTAAATGTGAAAGTTTAAATGGTTGTTAATGCTGTGATGAAACAAACACCCGCCTTGCTACCTACCACATAATTTGGGTGAAATAGAATGTTGTATGTGAATGTATTCAACATTGTTCAATAAACTGTTTGTGTGCATTTTGTATGAAGTTGTGTACGTAACACTGTTAACTGCAGATTAAAATAATTAATTATTTAAATGTGAGGTTTAGGTTTTTTGTCATTTATCGGGCACTGAAGAAATACTGTTATGTGTGATATTTTGTCATTGCAGTCGAAGAAAATTCCCAATGCTCAGCTTGAATAGGTTCCGTTTCAGGGGATTAGGAAAAGAGCTAACTCCAAAGTGGTGGAAGTCAATCTACAGAAGTCTAAGGCGAGTTATTTTATTTGAAGTGTGAACCATAAATCTATAAGTTGTTTTCCCTTTTTTATTTGTTTACATACTTTTGCAGTATATCCTAATCTTCTCATGTATCCAAAACGTGCTGACTTTTTACTTCTTTTTAACCAATTTAACAGTGTGAGCACAAAGGGTTGGAGTTTCTGAGCTCTTGCAGACCTCATTGCCAAACACCCTTAAATCTGCCAGTTATTTTCTAATTGATTGGTGATGAGGAAAATAAAGATCCAATTGGACGTCTGAACGAGCACGAGGACTTACTCGTCATTTGGCAAACAGGGGTGGAAGCATTTGATGAAATTTACAGTCTGGTGAAGACATCGCAGATTGATTCTCAGATCGTGAGTTTTGTTTCTGTTAGGGTTCCTTTTCCATGAATTTGTTGCTTTAAGTGAGTGAGTGCTTTGGATTTTTAATTATTTTGTTCAAAGTTGTTGCAAGCATTAATAATCTTTTAATTCACTCTGGGAATGTGCCAACAGGAATGCAGTAAACCATGATTGAATTCATAAGAAATTCTTTGCAGAACTTTAATTTGGGCTCACAGTCCCATCAACAACAATAGTGATCTTCTGCAAATACGAAGGTTAGCTAGGCAGCCAAATATGTAGTTGTTGATGATCTTATGCAATTTATGCATTCATTCTTGATCTTAATTTCATTGCAGATCTTCAGTTGGATGCGGAGGAAGCTTAGTGGCAAACCAAATACTACATTAACAACTAAAAGTGAAACCGAAGTTTTCAGTGATCGGCCTAATGGATTACTTGCTACCGGGACGTTTGGAAACACCACTCTGAAAGATGATGAAGAAGATGAACACATCTTCAACAGGAAGAAACCATGGCTTACGAGGAATTGAGAGAACTGCAGAAAGAATTCAAACTGCATTCTGTTTTCCCCGAGGGATGTTCCTCACCGAAACAGAGCTTCCTGGCTGAGAAATTCTTCGATTTTCTGCAACTATGGAAGGTGAAAGTGCTACTTTTCATCAGCACAGGGAAAGACGATGATCATTTGCATAATAACAGCAGAAAGGAAAACATCAGTAAAAAGTCTGTCACTTTTATTCTCAAGAGGGCGTTCCACGGCATAGGATAATTCAAGCTCACTCCCTAGTTCGGAGGTCCAATATAATTTTCACTGATAAACCGGTAATTGATTCAAGACATAGGTATTATGTGAAATGTATTGGAGGTAACGAAGGCTTTGTTTGAAGAGATTCATTTGATGATACCCTTTTGGGGCTAATAAAGGCTTTAATGATGATAATGTTTTTGTTGATCCGATATTAGATTTTGATAGGGCCAGTCCTAATGAATCATAGTTTGCCGAAGAGGGTTAAAAATTTGATGATTTTGTTGAGAATTTCGATGGGTTTGACTCCGAAAATGGTGATAATGATGAAACAGATGGTATTGATGGCGAGGATGATAATGTAGTTTTCGGCCACGATATGGATAAAACTGATTAATTAACTGATATGGGTGAGAAATTGGAACATTTAATGTCTTTACTTAAGATTAGTGGTAATGAGAAGACGTTGGAATCTATTACTGAAGATACAGTCTTTTTCGTGAACGAAGATTTGGTTTTGAGAGGACTTAAAACTCCATTTATATGAGGATAGAATTTATTTGGGTTTCTCAACTGAGTTTCTATGAAAAGTTAAATTGTGGTAAGTAAAAAGGCTTTTGGTGCGCTGGTTAGAGCAATAATCATTGAATGTAGTTCTGTGAATGGTTATACTTTGTGGGATATTGTGAAGGGTGGTGGAGGCACGGGTAATTGGGGTTGTTAGTACTGAAATTCTGAATGAGTTGCTGTCCCTGTTTTGAAGGTTGGGTAAAGGGAAAGTTGCCTTTGAGGTATTCACCCAGTTTGAGGACTTCAGTTTTGGGCCAAATGCTGATACGTATTATGTGATCATTGATGGTGTTTGGAAGCGATAGATTTATGATTGGGCATGCTCAGTTTCTGATCAGATGTTTACTGCAGATTAATGGCCACCAAGTGAAAACCTTGAAAATATTGTTTCACCTATTTGCAAAGGAAAGAAGTTGAGAGATGCTCATTCTGTCTATTTGTGGGAAAAAGATTGGAAAATGTATCCCTCACAATCTTCTGTACATAGTTTGATAAGCTTGCTATGTGAAAGAAACAATATGATTGTTAAGGATAAGTCAGCAGAAAGTGTTACAGAATAAGAGAAAGAAAATTTGTATTTGGCTTTGAAAATGCAGGATGATCTCCCAGAGAAGGAACGAATTCATGACATTAATCCATTTTCTTATGTCATCGAAGGGTTATGCAGGTTAGATATTTCAGATGATGGAATTAGGGCCACCCCCCGGACATAAGATCTTCAACACAATCATAAAAGTTCTTTCCAAGGCGGGTGGCATGGAAGAGGCAATGGTGATGTTGAAAATCATGGAAGATCGGGGATTAAAACCTGATATTTACAGCTATACTATGATTAGTAGTAATTATGGGGAGGGTGGTGCAATGGAGGAGGCTCGCAAAGTCCTTGCATCTAAATAAGAAAATAATGTGTTGCTAGAGCAGTTAAGGAGTTACAAGAGGTAAGTGTAGAAAGGGGAGAAGTAGAAACAGTAAGATTAAGTTACAGTGAAGCTTGATTTCAATCCTGCAACGCAGCCATGTTTGAGAAACACTGTTGCTTTGTTTATCTCTGTACCACAGAGACACAGATGCATGGCACATACATACTCATGTCATCTTCGAAAGAGCACACACTTGAAATTTGCTGTTGAGGAAAAAAAGAAGGAAGTGTTTAAGGAAGTGTTTGATGAGGCGACAGTGTAATACAGGCCCAAACAAAAAAAAAACAGGAAGATTTTTAGGGCGGAGAAAATGGAGAAATTCCCTTTATATCGGAGGAGAAAAGTTTCAGTTACTGTAGATTTCTGAACTAACCGTCATAAATCTGGGGAAGTTGAACAGAAGTACATTGCTTTTATTTATTAGTTGTCTGTCGTTGAACTGTGAGTGTGGTGTTGAGTTTTTATTTAAATTTCTTCTATTGGTAATACTTTAAACCATTCGAAGTTGTTATATTTTGTGAGCGGAGCCCTCTCATATTATTTGTTCCTCTATATTATTGGTTGTTTGTGGAAACTAAGGTCACACAGCATAGCGTACGGCAATTGAGAGCATGAGGTATTACTCCGCATTTTTTGGCATGCTGCAGTGCTAAGGCATTGTTGATTCATCTCCAAAATTTCATGTTTATGTTTAATTTTGAGATTGATCAATTCTTTTCCGCTTGGCATGTACTTCAGCACGTCTTAAGAACGATGGAAGTTAGAAGATGACTTAGAAGGGAAAAGGTAAAAAAATACATGCTTTCTTTCTTTTAATCTGACTTTGGTATTTCATGACGTTGGTATTACAGCCTCTTCTTCTGCCAAAGAGCATTGTAGTGTTCCAGCCCCAAAGTGTGAGTTCCTTTCCTTTCCCTTTTGGAATTAGCTATTCTGTTTTTTTCTGTTTGGTGATGATATGGGTTCAGGAGTAGTTGGTAGGCTTTGTATGTATTGGGAGCTGGTTTCTGCTCATGAGGCTTGGTAGTCGAAGAACAAAGTTGCAGATTCTTGATTGTCCATTTATGGTGTTATCAAGATTTTTATGTTTTATGACAAGTCATGCTTTGTTTAATATTGCTGCTCAATATTGAACCTTGGAATTTTTTTTTTGGTTCAAAATTTGAAGAAACAAACTTTATTATCATTCTTTTGTTAAGGATTTACACATAACTGAAAACAATGAAATTTTGGATTGTTGTAGCAGTTGCCTTTCCTTTTATCAGTAAACTAATTTTTTATGGTTGGTTCATGCCTGTAGAGGGTCAGTATTTGTTCCTTCACATACAAAAAAAATTATTTTCTGCATAAATTAAGAATTCGGTACAGCATCACCCGCCTTGCTACCTACCACGTAATTTGGCTGAAATAGAATGTTGTATGTGAATGTATTCAACATTGTTCAATAAACTGTTTACGTGTGCATTTTGCATGAAGTTGTGTACGTAACACTTTTAACTGCATGATTAAATAATTAATTATTTAAATATGAGGGGTTTTTTTTTTTTTTGGTGATTTATCGGCCACTGAAGAAGTACTGTTATGCGTGACATTTTGGCAGTCTTAGAAAATTCCCAATGCCCAGCTTGAATAGCTTCCATTTCAGGGGATTGGGAAAAGAGCTAACTCCAAACTGGTGGAAGCCCCTTGGGGATCAATTATTAGGATCAGTATGTTGTAACCCAAATAGCTATTAATCTAAAGTCAGAGTTGATCTTTTTGTAGTTTCTCAGCACATTTCACTCTTGATGTAGGTATTTTGATTCAGATGTATGAGTCTATCTGCAGAAGTCTAAGGTGAGTTGTTTTATTTGGAGTTTGAACCATAAATCTATAAGTTGTTTTCCCTTCTTTGTTTTTGTACATATTTTTGCAGTATATCCTAATCTTCTCATGTATCCAAAACGTGCTTACTTTTTGCTTCATTTTAACCAATTTAACAGTGTGAGCCCAAAGGGGTTGTAGTTTCTGAGGTCTGCATGCCAAACACCCTTGAATCTGCCAATTATTTTTAAACTGATTGGTGATGAGGAACAATAAAGATCCAATTGGACTCCTGAACGAGCACGAGAAGTTACTCGTCATTTGGCAAACTGGGTTGGAAGCATTTGATGAAATTTACAGTCTGGTGAAGACATCGCAGATTGATTATGAGATCGTGAGTTTTTGTTTCTCTTAATGCTGCCTTTTCCATGAATTTGTTGCTTTAAGTGAGTGAGTGCTTTGGAATTTTAAATCTTTTGTTCAAAGTTATTGCAAGCATTAATATTTTACTCCACTTTGGGGATGGGCCAACAGGAATGCAGTAAACCATGGTTGAATTCATAAGAAATTCTTTGCAGAACTGTAATTTGGGCTCACAGTCCCATCAACAACAATATTGATCTTCTGCAAATACGAAGGTTAGTTAGGCAGCCAAACGTGTAGTTGTTGATGATTTTCTGCAATTTATGCATTCATTCTTGATCTTAATTTCATTGCAGATCTTCAATTGGATGCGGAGGAAGATTAGTGGCAAACCAAATACTACATTACCAACTAAAAGTGAGTTTGTGTGCATTTTCTTTCATAATGGATTGAGAAATTCTTACGTAGGAATGCGCAACTTTCACCACTTCATAGCATCCTCTTCTGGTGCATGAAACCCACAAGGTAGTTTTCAGTGATCGGCCTAATGGATTCCTCGCTATCGGGTTGTTTGGAAACACCACTCTGAAAGATGCTGAAGAAGATGAACACATCTTCAACTAGAAGAAACTATGACTTACGAGGAATTGAGAGTACTGCAGGAAGAATTCAAACTGCATTCTAATTTCCCCGAGGGATGTTCCTCACTGAAACAGAGCTTCCTGGCTGAGAAATTCTTCAATTTTCTGAAAACTTTGGAAGGTGAAAGTGCTACTTTCAGCAGCACAGGGAAAGACATGATCATTTGCATAATAACAGTAGAAAGGAAAACATCAGTAAAAAGTCTTGTCACTTTTCTTCTGAAGAAGGCGTTCCACTGCATAGGATAATTGAAGCTCACTCCCCAGTTTGGAGATCCAATGCGAGAACTGAAACTGGAAAGATGAAGACTTGATAAGGTCAGTGTTTCTTTCCAATCCCAATATCACTTTTTGATTACCGATTCTTCTTCTCAACTTTCTCACATTAAGGTGCAGATTGTGAGGGATATTATGAAGAAAAAAGTACATCCTCAAAGTAGCAGTTGTAACAAAATCTTGGACCAAAAGTATCCATCTGACGTCATATGCTATATGTTTTTTCTTCTCTGAGATGAAGAAATTTTGAAACAAATCGGTTGTGCATACTGAAAGGAGGTACCAAATCACGCTTTGTTCCATTGAAACCATTATCCGGTCATTTTTTTGGTACTTCATTAACTTGCTTTTGGAAAACCAGAATGAAACATGGATGCTGCCTCTCGGCAGGATGTTGTGCAAGTAGTATAGCGGTAAAAAATTAATAAAAGAGTGGAAAACACGAGCCCGCGCACTATTGAAATTTAAAACTTTGTAAGGGAATATAGGAACCCGCGCAGTGCTGAAAATTTTAAAAATTTGATCGAAACATAGGAGCGAGCCCGCGCACAATTGAGATGCGTAAAATCGTCTAAGCAGAAAAGAAAACTGAAACAGTGCATAGTGCCAGTCTCTCTCCATTTTGAAAACATTCGAATTGTATCCCAAACTGTTGAATTTCTTCAAGCTATGGAGCCATCATATCCGCCTTCGTTGCCATCGGAATCGCCAAATGGATCTCAGCGACCGTTGCCTCACTCCAATGTAGAGCTTTCTATAATTTTAAGGTGAGCTGAATTGCTTAATCGGAATGGGTTCTGGTGCCAGTTGATGAACCAGTTGAGACCAACTCTGATGTGCAACGGACAAGTTGATGAGCTTAACACAGAGTTTGAGGAGGGATAAAAGGGAGAGAAAGTTGGAGCCACGCTCCGGGCTGCAGCCAGCGAGAAGTTCGAATCTTTGGTGGGAGCTGTAGCTATTCTTGCTATGAAGGTGGTAGTTTTGTGTGGTTCAAAGTTTGAGGGGAGAGCTTCTTAGATATGGGGGTGAGGAGTTTGAGGACTGATGATTGGGCTGAGGTGGCTGAGAAAGTCTCTTGACTTTGAGATGAGTGGCGGGGAGAGGATTGAGATGGAGGGTAGGAATCAATTGGATTTGTTGAAGAAAAAATAGAAGAGAGAGTGAGCCAGAATCGAGAATGTTGTTGTAAAGTTTGCGAGCAAGTGAGCGTTTTTTTACAAAATGCGTGTACTTTTGAATTTGAGGAGAGGGCGTGGTGGCTTAGGTGGTTTCTTGATTTAGGGCAATCTGTTGGTATATTTGAAAAAGTATTAGATAAAACGAGAACAACAGGTAAAAGATGAGAACTTACACAGTTACAACTTACAAGGAGGGATGATGGTGATGGACAGCCAGCAAAATTATTTGCAGATTTGGGAAGATTTATGAGAAGATTGAAAGTAGAATGAGGAGACAAATGATGGGTGTGGAAAAGACTAGGTGGTATTTCTAGAGGGACATGGCGTTGCCAGAGAAGCAGATTATTTTTGATAACTTTTTTTTTAAAAAAAAAATACCCTATCATTTTCGCTGTTAAGCATGTTAAAACCCATTAAACGTAATATTTAGTATTCTAATTTATTCAATTTTTTAAAATAATAATAATTTAAATATTTTTCTTACTTTCTTTTTCCCCAAACACAAAAGAAAACTTAACCTTTTATATTTTTTGCCATTAAAATTTATGCATTAAAATATTTTGCCAAACCCATTTTTTCATTTTAAGATTATTATTATTATTATTATTATTATGAGAAAAATGAATAAATTAGAATCCAAAATTAAGAGAAAAAATTAGATGATTCGTTTTGTAGTGAAATAGGTTTCACATATGCAATTTCTAAAGCTAAAAAAATATTAGAGAAAGTCAAAACTTAAAGAAAAAAAATTAATTAGTGTAGGAAGAAGGAGACTAAATTGTAGAACAAATAATGGTAAAGGAAGATTTTGAGAAAAATTAATTGCAGGAAAGATGAGAGAGGAGGGAGGAAAGACAAGACAGGAGAAAATAAATAAGTATAATACAATAAGGATATTTTTGTAAAATAACATTTGATTTGGCCTACATAAACTACTTTATGTGCATATTTTTCTTTAATTAATTAGAAAATGACTATTTTAACCTCTCTTTTTTTAGGCCAATCAGAACATGGTATATTATTTAATGCTATATTGTCGAACGAGAATATACTAAATTTGGCTAAAGAGTATCTACATTACAGTGATAATTGAATTTAGAAAACCCCATTTATCAGTTGAATCGATCGGTAAAACTCCTTTATGAAATAGACAAATAAAGATTATAGCAAGCTAAGAACATATTGCATTGTTAATTGGACAGCAATCATCCATGGCCTCGTTCCAACCATCAACACCCAAGATTTGAATCGAAAGAGGTATTGGGACTGATTTGTATTGTGTTGGTTAAACTAGACTTCCGGGTTTGTTAAGTAAATAAAATGTGCGGCGCCGACGTTGATCTAATTTTTGTTCAGTTTAGTGTAGACTTCATTAAAATTTATTTCGCTTAGTTTTTTTTTGTAGGATTAATTAAGAATTAGTTCATCGCTATTTGATTTGACCTCAATTTGAGCGAGGCCAATTTACATTATTACTCTTCTGCGTGTGTCCACAAAATTGGAGGACATTGGATGAATTAATTTCGATATCGGGGAAGTTTCATTGAAGCTTAAGGTTAGATTATTTGTAGGGTGATTTGTTGTGGATTCCACATGCATGATTGCAGTAGCTCAATAGAATGCTTTTTATGTATTTAGATTATCAACTGCACCACATCCATCTAAATGGCGGAGGAAATTGAAATGAATCATAGCACGCATTGTTTTTCGAGACCTTAGAATGAATTGAGTGTTTAGGGTTTAGGGTTTTAGGAAGAATATCTTTTTTGTGGTCAAACTGAAGTCAACAGTAATTTGGAGTATTATGAAAATTCTACAAGTTTGTGTGGAGTGAAATATAATTTTGTAGTATTCTTCTTCTCCTATACCGTTTTGCTAGTACAAAATAAAAGATAGTTTCATATCATTAAAATATATCCTGATTCGTTAAGGATCGTTTTTTACACAGATATCGCTTTGGACCGTAGGATCCTACCGATACTCCCGATTTTACCAAAAATTTGGATTAAAACAGGTTAATTTTGTTAAATATATTTTTTTTAAGCTTCAACTTTCTGCACATTCGCATGAGTAGTTTAGTTGTATGGTCATACTTCTTGTTGCTCAGAACGCTGGTTCGGATCTACCTTGAACTTATGTATTTTGTTCTTCTTTAATTGCTGGCTTTTTCCTTTAGTTATTTTTTTCTAAAACTTCTCCTTTCCTATTACCCTACTTCAAGTGTTTAATATATTTTGCCTTCATTTTTCTGAGTTCATTAGTTTTTCCTCTCAAAAAAACTCGTCCGTTTCTATTAAATTTTTAGTTTATCTAGAAATTAATAATCTAGTGGAAATATTTAGGTTAAGAATTTATTTACTTTTAAAATATTAATCATAATAATTTGACCTATTCCAAATATGTACATTTTTAATTTAATAAGTTAATTAAAATAATTATTACTAATGTATAACATTCGATTCAATACAAATATATATTTTTTATTTTTCTTGAAGGTGTTTCGTTTGCAGAGGATTAATTTAAGGGTGTTTATGTGCATAGAAATATATATATATATTATTTATAGTGATGGTTAATAAATTACTGTCTTTATTAGATAATATGTAAAAACTGTGTATTTTTTATTCATTTTGAAAGTTTCGTTACTCGCATAAAAATTTTCCCTATGTTAAGTTTGCAATGATTTTAATCCATTTTTATTTTAAGTTTTGCACTTATAACCCTTAAGCTTGCAAACACATGTAGTTTTAAAAATGATGTAAAGGAAAAAATATTTGAAAAATTGAAAAGAAAAAGAAAGAATAATAATATGGAAGAAAAAGAATAGAAATTAGGCGAAAAGAAAAGAGGAAAAAACTTAAAAAAAGGAAGAGAAAAACGTAGCGGCAAAAATTTTAAAAAATTGGAGCGGAAAACATGAGCCCGCGCAAATTTTGGATGACCCGGGCACTTGCGAAAATTTTAAAAATTTGAGCGGAACTTTTTGTTTGAAATCATGAGGCCGCGCACAACTGAAATAGATATAAAGGCGTATGATCAGAAAACAAAAGTTTCTTTAACACAGATGTTGACGTGAAAAGAGATAAGAAGAGAAAGTTGGAGCCACGCTCCTGGCTGTAGCTGTAGGGATTCATGCAACGAAGGGGGTAGTTTTGTATTGTTTAACGTTTGCGGGGAGAGGGCCTTAGATATGGGGATGAGGAATTTGAGGGCCGATGATTGGGCTGAGGTGGGTGGGAAAGTCAGAGACTCTGAGATGTGTTGGGGGGAGAGGAATGAGATGGAGTGCAGGAATCAATTGGATGTGTCGAAGAAGGAATAGATGAGAAAGTGAGCTAGAATGGAGAATATTGTCGTAGAGTTTGAGATCAAGTGGGCGTTTTTGAGCCGAATGGGTGTACTTTTGAATTCCAGGAGAGGGAATGGTGGCTTAGGAGGGATGATGATGATGATGGACAATCAGCTAAATTATTTGGAGATTCCATTTAGAGAATTGGGAAGACTTATGAGAAGACTGAAAGTAGTAAGAGGAGACAAACGATGGGTGTGTGAAAAGGTAGAAGGGATTTCTAGAGGGACATGGAGTTGCCAGAGAAGCAGATTAGCACCATGTAAAGGTATGGACCCTGTTTAATTTTATTTTTATATAAATTGTCTGAGTCTGTTTACTATAGGTTTCACGGTTATATTGGTGGTCCTTTCTGACCAGTTAATTATGGATTGAAAGAAGAATCGGAGTTATTACCAGAAGTTATTTGCTTAAGGTCTTCAGAAATATCTCGTTTTGTAGTGCATGCGAGTAACTCCTTTTTCTCCCTTAAGTTTCAGTGACTTGCTGATTTAATAGAAACCACACTTTCTCTCAAACTGGCACGACAAATTGTCGAGTTGCTTCCTCTATTGTTTGTTTTGCTTAGCACGTACCTGTGGCTGTGGTGATGTGTTAAAAGCCGCTTTCCCCTGTATCTATGATTCATGTTAATTACAGTAGCGCAACTTATTAGTTTGGGTTTTCCTTTGTATATTTCCTAGACTTCAACTAGTATCTCTCTTCTTGACTTTATAACTTGGGTAAATGTACATGCAGAGGATGGTAGATGAACAAGAGTTACAGTTTCATGAGGATTACATAAATGAACAAGACCCTAGTATTCTTCATTTTCTGTTGGCAGATGGTGATGATGTAGGGCATCATTTGGTCTTTATGATGAATAATGTCTAGTTCTGCTATTAGAAGGTTCTCATTGGATAATTACAGGTCTGATGCAAACAACGCCGAGATGACTCGATGACAATGCTTATAGCTGGGAAGAGACCTCTGCTGCCGTACCGACATGGACCTTTTATCTTCTTTCAAAGGTTTGTGTTATCCTGTTCTTGCATTGCTTAGATGATTGCTATTTTTTTTCTATCGTTTTTTTGGTTTTTTTGTAATTTTTTCTCGTACCTTGAAATTTTGAACTATTTCATGTCAGTCAAGACCATTTAGATTTCTGTGAGGATATACTAAATTCATCACTATGATTAGTGGGAGGTCAGTGAACTTGAAAATTGGGATCCTTCTTTGTAGATAATCCAGATATAAAGCCAATTAGTTTTCCCTTAAGAACGAATGCACTGAGTTACTGTTAGTCATGACAACTACTATAGCCTTCCCGCCTTTGTGTACCTTGTTGTAACAACTATGTCCAATTTAGGATTAATGCCTGTATGGTTCGATAGTCAGGTTTCTCTGTGATTTTTACTCTTATTTTCAAGAACTTTGTCTCCATTTACAACATCATCACTTGAGTTGTTCTTTCGCTCAGTTTAATTTCTTTGTCATAGCATTGAGAATATATAACTATCAATCTGTTCCTGAAGTTCTAAACTGTCTTCTACCACAACTGAACTTAATTCATATGTGTTTTTGTTTTTTCTTGGACTTAAGACTGCAGGAAATGGCCAAGCTTCAAGATGAGGTAAAATAAGACATAATAGTAAAACAGCAAGATGAATACTTTCTTTTTGAATTTGAGTATTATAAATACATTACTTTGAAATCTTCCTTTTTAATTGTTTTTAGGTAGATGCAGTCGTTGGCGATCGATTCCCAACTGTAGAAGATACGAAGAAACGAAAATACAGTACCAGAGTGATTAATGAAGTGAGAAGCATTTCCATATAATTCAATTATAACTATTTGCAGTCCGTCAGTTTTTATGTGTTTCTCATTGTCTACACATTATTACGTTGCTGTCAATGAGACTATATCCACAACCACCTGTTTTAATCCTTAGGTCCCTTGAAAATGACACTATTGGGAAGTATCCAATCAAAAGGTCAATATTTAAACCCACTGTTCACGTTTGTAAATGAAGGGGTTGTCCTTTTTTATGACATTTTAAAAACTTTTAGTAGCCCAAAGTGAAATTGAATGCTCTAGAATCTTGAAATACAATTGTATAGAGATTATTGTGGTGTCCTTTCCCAGACCCCATTTGCATAACGTTGGTATAGGTGGTTTTATAATGGACCTTAGTTAGAGATTATGGTGCACATAGATCAACCTTCACGGAATAATCTTGGCATTTGTCATAAACCTTAACTGAAATGATTTCCAATGTAGCCACTCATCCTCATATTTTATCTTGTTGTGAGCACCGTATAATCTTGAGTTCAAACTCCTGTTGCATCATTCTGCTGCATGGGGCTTGTTTCAGTGTGCGCCATTTGTTATTAAGTTAGCCATATCTTTGTGCAATTTATCAAGACAAAGACTAAAAGAATGTGGTTGACTTTTGTGTAGCTTGCTGTGATTGCTTTATTAATCTTTGAGTTACAACTCCAATAGGAATAAAAGAATTAGCTGGATCCTTGGTTTTATAAACTTACTATCTACTTAACTTCTTCTCATGCATTTGACTTAATATTTTTGCTTATTTACTTTGTTCCTCAATGCATATCTCTGAAGCTTTCTCCATGGTTTCACCTTTTGAGTTTCATCACCTGGCTTCCTCCATTTCCAGTGTTCTTGGACAATTATTTTGATGTCAGCTTCAGGGAACTAGATATTTTGTCTGTTAATACCACAACTAAGTCTTTATTCCACTGTGTTGTTTGTTATTGTACAATAGGAACCCGAAGAAGATGGAATTCAGTGTGAGAAGCATGATACGATGATTGCATCAGCTCCTACTGGTAATACCCCTTTTAATCCACTTGAAATTTTTGAAATGCTGAATTAGGGGTTTAAGGGTTTGGGTTTTTAGGGTTTAGGTTTTTAGGGTTTGGTTTTAGGGTTTTTATGGTTTTCGGGTTTAGGGTTTTTTTAGGGTTTTAGGGTTTAGGGTTTAGGGTTAGGGTTTAGGGGTTTTAGGGTTTTTGGGGTTTCGGGTTTTTTTCGGGTTTTTCGGGTTTAGGTTCGGGTTTTCGGTTTTAGGTTCGGGTTTTTAGGTTTTCGGGTTTTCGCGGTTTTTTCGGGTTTCGGGTTTCGGGTTTTAGGGTTTCGGTTTCGGTTTTCGGGTTTTAGGGTTTCAGGGTTAGGGTTCGTTTCGGGTTCCGGGTTTCGGGTTTCGGGTTTTCGGGTTTTCGGGTTTTCGGGTTTTTTCGGGTTTCGGGTTTTCGGGTTTCGGGTTTCGGGGTTTCGGGTTTCGGTTTCGGGTTTCGGGTTTCGGTTTCCGGGTTTGCGGTTTCGGGTTTCGGGTTTTTTGGTTTCCCGGGTTTTCGGGTTTCTCGGGTTTCTGGTTTTAGGTTTCGGGTTTTGCGGGTTTCGTTTGGGTTTCGGGTTTTTCCGGGTTAGGGTTTCGGGTTTCGGGTTTTTTTTTCGGGTTCGGGTTTTCGGGTTTTCGGGACTTCGGGTTTCGGGTTTCGGGTTTTTACGGGTTTCGGGTTTCGGGGTTTTCGGGTTTCGGTTTTCGGGTTTGGGTTTCGGGTTTCGGGTTTCGGGTTTCGGGTTTTTCGGGTTTCGGGTTTCGGGTTTCGGGTTTCGGGATTTAGGGTTTCGGGTTTTTCGGGTTCTTCGGGTTTCAGGTTTCGGTTCTTCGGGGTTTCGGGTGTTCGGGTTCTCGGGTATTCGCGGGTTTTCTGGGTGGGGGGTTGGGGTATCTCGGGGAATCCTTTTTTTTTATTTCTTTATTTTATTTTTTTTTTTTTGGGGTTTGGGGTTGGGGTTTCGGGTTTCGGGTTTCGGGTTTTTCGTTTTCGGGTTTTCGGGTTTCGGGCTTTCGGGTTTTCTGGTTTTCGGTTTTCGGGTTTCGGGTTCGGGTTTCGGGTTTCGGGTTCGGGTTTCGGGCGTTTCAGGGTTTTCGAGTTTCGGGGTTTCGGGTTTCGGGTTTTTTTCGGGTTTTCGGTTTTCGGTTTTCGGTTTCGGGTTTCGGGTTTCGGGTTTTCAGGTTCGGGTTCCCGGGTTTTCGGGTTTCGGGTTTCGGGTTTCGGTTTTCGGGTTTTTCGGGTTTCGGGTTTTCGGGTTTCGGGTTTTTCTGGTTTTTCGGGTTTCGGGTTTGGGTTGCGGGTTTCGGGTTTTTCGGGTTTTTCTCGGGGTTTCGGGTTTTCGGTTTCGGTTTCGGGTTTCGGGATTTTCCGGTTTCGTGTTCTTCGCGGTTTCGGTTTTCGGGTTTTCGGTTTGGTTTTGGGTTTCGGGTTTTTTTCGGGTTTCGGGGTTTCGGGTTTTTCGGGATTTTTTCGGGGTTTCTTTCGGGTTATAGGGTTGGGTGTCGGGTTTTTAGGGTTTCGGGTTTCGGGTTGAGGGTTTGGGTTTCGGGTTTAGGGTTTAGGGTTTCGGTTTCGGGTTTCGGGTTTAGGGTTTCGGGTTTTCGGGTTTAGGGTTTCGGGTTTTAGGGTTTTAGGGTTTCGGGTTTTTCGGGGTTTAGGGTTTAGGGTTTGGGTTTTTTCGGGTTTTCGGGTTTAGGGTTTAGGGTTTAGGGTTTCGGTTTTCGGGTTTAGGGTTTCGGGTTTCGGGTTTAGGGTTTGGGTTTAGGGTTTTCGGGTTTCGGGTTTCGGTTTTCGGTTTCGGGTTTCGGGTTTTCGGGTTTCGGGTTTCGGGTTTCGGGTTTTAGGGTTTCGGGTTTCGGGTTTCGGGTTCGGGTTTTTCGGGTTTCGGGTTTTTCGGGTTTCGGGTTTCGGGTTTCGGGTTTCCGGTTTCGGGTTTTTTTCGGGTTTCCGGTTTCGGTTTCGGGTTTAGGGTTTCGGGGTTTCGGGTTTCGGGTTTTCGGGTTTCGGGTTTCGGGTTTAGGGTTTCGGGTTTCGGGTTTCGGTTTCGGTTTCCGTTTAGGGTTTCGGGTTTTCGGGTTTCGGGTTTCGGGTTTCTGGGTTCGGGGTTTCGGGTTTCGGGTTTCGGGTTTCGGGTTTCGCGGGTTTTCTGGTTTCGGGTTTCGGGTTTCGGGTTTTCGGGTTTCGGTTTCGGGTTTCGGGTTTTCGGGTTTCGGTTTCGGGTTTGGGTTTCGGGTTTCGGGTTTTCGGGTTTCGGGTTTTCGGTTTTCGGGTTTCGGGTTTCGGGTTTCGGTTTTCGGGTTTTAGGGTTTTTCGGGTTTCGGGTTTCGGGGTTTCGGGTTTCGGGTTTCGGGGTTTTCGGGTTTTTCGGGTTTCGGGTTTCGGGTTTCGGGTTTTCGGTTTTTAGGGTTTTCGGGTTTCGGGTTTTCGGTTTCGTCGGGTTTTCGGGTTTCGGGTTTCGGTTTCGGGTTTCGGGTTCGGGTTTCCGGGTTTAGGGTTTCGGGTTTCGGGGTTGAGGTTTTCGGGTTTGGGTTTCGGGTTTCGGGTTTTCGGGTTTCGGGTTTTCGGGTTTCGGGTTTTTCGGGTTTAGGGTTTCGGTTTCGGGTTTCGGGTTTCGGGTTTCGGTTTCGGTTTCGGGTTTCGGGTTTTTTTCGGTTTCGGTTTAGGGTTTCGGGTTTTCCGGGTTCGGTTTTCGGGTTTCCTGGTTTCGGGTTTCGGGTTTTCGGTTTCGGGTTCGGGTTTTTCGGGTTTTAGGGTTTTAGGTTTTCGGGTTTTCGGTTTTAGGGTTTTAGGGTTTAGGGTTTCGGTTTCGGTTTTTCGGGTTTTAGGGTTTCGGGTTTTCGGGTTTCGGGTTTAGGGTTTCGGGTTTTCGGGTTCAGTTTCGGGGTTTCGGGTTTCGGGTTTCGGGTTTCGGGTTTGGGTTTTCGGGTTCGGGTTTCGGGTTTCGGGTTTCGGGTTTCGGGTTTCGGGTTTTTCGGGTTCGGGTTTTCGGGTTCGGGTTCGGGTTTCGGGTTTCGGTTTTCGGGTTTCGGGTTTTTCGGGTTTCGGGTTTAGGGTTTCGGTTTTCGGG